>BPLR01017679.1:0-129807 GCA_021605095.1 Caerostris extrusa | reverse complement strand
ATCATTTGGGTTGGTCACCCCTGCTTTATTTGAAAAATGTTAAGAAAATTTTTTGTTCACAGAGTCTTAGATAATCTCCGAAAACTTATTTATATTTTATCTTTATTTCAAAAATACATCCAATAAAAGAATTAAACGCTCATAATTAAGCGACAGAAAATATTCTCTTTTTGTAGATATTTCTGACAATGTGTGTTTCGTATCATCATCATCATTATTATCATATTATCGCGTTTACGTGTTAGAATAGTGAACACAAAAATAATGACTCATTCTGTTTCAATTTTTCACTCCCAAAATGTCTATAGTTGATCTAAATCTAATAGGGGGATATATAAATTGTTTATCCCCATATTACATCCCCCTTCACGCGGCCCCCGAGTTAGGATGCATTTCCAAAGTGGCCCGCAAGATCATTTGGGTTGGCAACCCCTGATGTAGCCTATTGCATAGTTAATTATGCTGCATAAAAAGAATTCGTGTTATTTCATAAAACCACAATCACATATGGAGACAATTTCCTGATCCAACTGCGCACACAAACGCATACAAAACAAAGTTCAACAACTTAACAGTCATTTTTAGAGACACAGAGAGAGAGCTTTAAAAAAATATAAAAATTAGCAGAACAACAGCAAAGAGAGAAAAAAGGGACCACCAACAAAACAAAAGTTCCTCCAAGACTTTTTTATATGCAGCGTTGCAGAGGTATGAGCGCTACTGTTTCAAACGAGCTCTTGGCAGATGGTGGGAGGTGGTTCTCAAACTAAAACTGTATCATGCTTTGTACTCGAAATAAAGAATTAAAAAGATAAAAAAAAAAAGAGAAAAGAAGGAAAAAAAGAGAATACATATCTCAGGGCGAAACAGGGGTGTCTGAAAACTTGGTGTATTTTAAACCGTCTGGAATATTCCGTTGTAGTATGTGCTAAATAAAGGGCGGGAGATTTATTTTAAAGATGAGCGCCTTGGAAAATTTATTTCTTAATTTGAGTTATAGATTTAGGTGCCCAGAGTGAGGGGGAGGGTTACTCCGGGTCCTCTAATTACCAAGTTTAGAAAAAGGCCTATTTTTTTAATTAAAAAGTGCGGAATGGTGTGAAATTGGTGATTTTCTTCGCCAGAGAGTGTTACCATGCAATGCTATAAATTTCGCTTCCAAATGGCGGTCAGTTTTGGAGTGTTTAGCGCACCTTTTAGAATTTAATGCGTTTTCTTATGCGTCGCCATTTTTCTCACGTTTTCCAGAAAGTGACAACCGTTAATTTTCTGCCTGGAATTTTAAAAAAATTATTTTGGGGTTGTACTATAGTTATTAATTCGTTTATTTTTCCAAAAAGGTAGTTTGAATAATTGGCATTTAGGCTTTTTTTTTTTAAGATAACTTCTGTCTTAATTACGCTGATTAAGTCCTGAAATTTTAATAACGGTAAAA
The DNA here is from genome assembly GCA_021605095.1 of Caerostris extrusa. Lineage (NCBI taxonomy): Eukaryota > Metazoa > Arthropoda > Arachnida > Araneae > Araneidae > Caerostris > Caerostris extrusa. Next base: position 128,372 of record BPLR01017679.1, on the reverse strand, counting down.
ATATTTTAAGCTGCAAATTAACGTTGTTATAAAAGTTTTAAAGTATGTAATTAAAGTAAATGCATGAAGTATTTTACTTAAACCTTTTTTTTTTTCATTAACATAGCTTTAATTAAAGTAATATGATGAAAGCTCTATATTTGGTATTGAAATATTTTCTCTAAAAATCCAAAAAAGGAATTTCTGAAAGTTAAAATGAACTTCATTTTAAATATATATATATATATATATATATATAATTTTTAATAGCCATATAAAATGAAATATTTTTTGTTGTTTTAGAGAAAAATTCGAAGCTTTAATTGATAAAATCGTAAAACTGTATAGATATATTTTCTTTTTCTTCATATTACAAATAATGAAAACTTTTTGTGTATGTACTCTTGAAAATTACAGCTGCTGTAAAATATCTAATATTTTCAATTGATATTCTCACTGCATAATTGTCAATGGAAAATGCATGTTTTGAATAATGTCCTTTTTATAAATGTCTTTGTTTCAAAAAGGCATTAAAACAAAGATAAATGAAGTTAATTACATAGGAACAGTATTTAAATATTTCTTAAATTTCCACAATTTTATTAGAAAAAAATTTTTAGGTTTCTATTATAATGAAAATTCTGAAATACATTAATTTCATGAGAGTAATAGTTGAATTTCTGTTATTGTCTATAGAACCTGTCAATTATAAAAAAAAATTAATTACCTATAATATGTATTTATCATTATCAGCACGACAGCCCATGGTTTGCCAAGGCTTTCTTTGAACAGATTTCCGTGCATTCCTCAGGGTGGCAATGGTCCTAATGGTCCAATTCTTAACCTTTAGTACAGCAAAATCCTTTTCAACTGATCATCTGTTTTAGCAATTATTCTTAAATGCAGGAACAGCCCAATTTAATCTATTGATAAATTTTATGATAAGTATCTGTTTCTTTGTGGCATTTATAAATTTCTTCTTGTACCGTTTCTCCTACAATCACTTTCCTTAACAATCATTAAATTCTTTCTCTCAAATAGACCCAAATGGGCCTCGATCTCGCCAAAGTCCAAGTTTTAGAGCCATAGACCAAAATAGTTCTAATAAGGATTTTATATAAAAAAAAAGAATTTAGTTTTCTGCTTATGAACTGATAATATATATTAATTGTTAAAATTTTATATAAGTGAAACTAACAGGTTTTGTATTTCATTTGAATAAAAAATAAAATATCAAAATTAAAACAATTTCTGTAATTATATTGTTTGTTATATATCCTATTGCCTTTTTATTATAATTATATAATATATTTACAAAAAATGTTTGTTAGTAAAATCTCTGTAAAAATTAATTTGAATGATTCCTTGTCGTTTTTATTATTCCTTTAGAAAATAAATAAATATTTTACTGAGCATATATTCATACTACATATATTCTACTGAACATACTGAACATACTATATATTCTACTAAACGTACTACATATATTCTACTGAACATACTACATATGTTACTACTGAACATACTACATATGTTACTACTGGACATACTACATATATTCTACTGAACATACTACATATATTCTACTGAACATACATCTATTCTACTGGACATACTACATCTATTCTACTGGACATACTACATCTATTCTACTGGACATACTACATCTATTCTACTGGACATACTACATATATATACTCAATATTCTATTTTGAAAACGTTTTTTTTTACACTAAAAAAAAAATCTAAAAGAAAGGAAACACATTTTTCTTTACCTTCATATAATTTTTAATAAATAAATAAAAATGTTACATTTTTAAATCTAAATGATCATCCAAAGTACTCCTCAGATATTTTTTTCCCAATTCATGACTTTTCTTTTATCAAAAGTAACACAAAAAAACAACACATACACAAAATAAAAAAAAAAAAAAGGTAAATAAAGAAAAAAATTCAAAGGCATTCAAATGGAATACACTGAAAAATCTCCAACAATCGAAATAAAATGCGTTCAGCTCTAGTATGAGACCGAGAGGGAGAAAAGTAGCTGAATAAATAAAATTCTCACCCCTCTAAAAGACGTAAAAGCCTTTATCGCTCAACAAAAATAAATAGAATAAAAAACAAAAAAGAATAGAATCCGACCAGTTCTAATGCAAACAACAGCATTATACGACGGTCACTTATCCTTTGTTCTTCCCCTGCATGCAAAACACCAAAGGATGAAAAATCGTCTGCTCACTCTATCGCCCCCCTTCAAAAGTTCTCTCGCTTGTTCACACCCTCTTAACGCGAGTTTTTAATGGAAGGGAGGGAGACAAGGTGTTCGAATTGTTTTTCGGTTCCCTTAAAAACACTCGCGTTAAGCAGCTGTTCGGCTCTTGCGTTCTGGGTTTGCAAAAAGCAACCAGAAAATCGTCTGCGGTGGAGTGGAGATGTTTCAGGGATGGGCAGGTGATCTGTTATCGAGAAAGGCCCTGTTTTCAATAGATACTGTTTTTAAAATGATGGCATCACTTTATTTTTGGTTTTTAAAATTTTCCATTATTGAATGATTTTTAAAAAAAATTAAGTTCTAAAATTCTTGTTTTATTTTTTTATTTATATTTATGTTTATTTTATTTATATTTATATTTATTTATTTTATTTTATTTTTATTTATCTATTTATTTTATTTTTTATTTATATTTATTTATTTATTTTATTTAAATTTTTTTATCTATTCGTTTTATTTTTATTTATATTTATTTATTTTTTATTTTAATTATTATTTATTTATTTTTTTGCAAATGCCATGCTAAAAAATTGCAGCACTTAACATGAAAATCAATCATCTAATATGTATGCATAAAAATGTTGCATAAATCTTGAATAGAGAAGTTATTACTGCAATATTAAATTGAAATATCTTAAACATTTTTAACCTTTTTTAATCATGCAGATTCATAAAATTTTAATTCATTATAAAAGTTTTAATGTTTGGAAACATATTGTAAGTTATGCAAACGGAATTAAATTATTAAAAAATTAATCGCTGCAATATGCATCAGAAGAAAAAGCTTGAATTTATATCTATCTGTTCCATTCTATTCATCTATCTATCTATCTATATTATATATATATATATATTTTTGATTCTATCTATCTATCTATCTATTTATTCTATTCTATTTATCTATTTATTCTACGCTAAGATAAAATTTATATTTTAGGTATTTAAAAATATTTAAAAATTATTATTAAATTATTATATTAGTATTTTTTTTATTTCATTTTCCAATCAAAAGTATTTCCACTTTAGGATTAATTGCAATATAAAAGACAAATTACAGTTGTCTCTTAAGTTACAGTTAATGTCTGTTTTCAACATTTTGATGTTGATGAGGACAGCAAATAAAAAAGATTAAATTGAGTCGTGGAATTAGAAGGGAAATACTTTGTAGACATTGGTAATTGTTTTTGAAAACATGGCTCCCTCTGTGATATGATAATTGGTAGTTAGTGACGCTAGCTGCTTTGCAATAAGATGAGGTTGAGTTGAGCTGAAGCTTCGCTGCCTGTGCTGTCACGGGGCATTAAACATATGTTGCTGCAGAAGGGCCTTTTGGGAGCCAGAGGGTCCTGAGGGGTGTGGGCCCAAAAACATGATCCATGAAAATGTTAGCAAAAAAAAAAATTGTATTTATGTTCTACCGTATGAATTCATATAGTTAATGATGTGCATGTGACAAACATAAAATAAGGTCGTTATGTCCCAGAAAAAAAATGCTATGTGTTATGCGAATTCATATTTTACGAAACAAAAAACAACAACCTAGTACTAAAAAAACGGAATGTGGTTCACAGTATTATAGTATTTTTATTGTATTATATTACATCATCATTTCATAATTTAAAAAAAATGTGTTGAAATAAAAATATATCATACGACACGCTTAATGATTTCTGAACCAGTTAGCTTAGTTAGCCAGGTTAACAGCGAAGTTGCTGTTCCGAATTAAGGGAGTCAAACTTGAAACCAGACAATCAAAGCCAAAGTAAGATCTTGCTTTTCAATGCGAAATTGGCATGAAAAATCCTATGTTTGAAAGTCCTTCCGTTGTACTGAAGAAAGAGGCAAAACTTTCTAGATGTCACGTTTGGAAATGTTTCGTCAAAATTGCGTGGGCACAGTGTAGTAACTCCTCCACCCAGTATAACGCTGCATCTGCTACTTATCTGTTGTTCTAATGACAAATGTCCGCAGGTCAAAATATCATGCTGTCAAAAACAAGAACGACCCTTACCATTAGGCTTTTCCTTGTTATCAATCACATCATTATTGTGGAAGATATTAACCAAACACGTGAGTTTCATATATTTGGAGAAATAATATTAAAATAACTCGTTATTATATTATAATATCTCGTTATTATATTATAATTAGTTCTCGTTTTTTATATTATAATATCTAGGAAACATTTAATGATTGTAGGTGATAAAAATTACAATAATATAAATATTAATGAACATAACCGCTGAACATAATTTTAATTTTAAATTATATTAAATAAAATTTTATAAATCCGATTTAAACATTTAGGGATTTATGCAAAACGGTTGAATTATTATAATTCCATCTAACAGCAGTGTGTTCAATTTTTTTCTCGATATTTTATTTTTCTTGCTACTTTAAATTTATTTCTAAATCGTTTTGAAATTTGCAGAACTTATTTTATTTGAGATTTTCAACTTGTTTCAGAGATACATAAACCTGGGGGAGAAAAGGCCGAACTTAAGGAAATCCCACATTCATATACCGTTTTAAAAATGTTTTCCCCTCGAATATGAGATGGTTTTCCATCTTTCATTAAATACTACATCTTGGATAGAATAAAATACACCTTGGCCTTTATAAAGTTGCCCATGGACTGAAGGGTTTTATATACCAGAAATTAAAGTACCAAATACCACCGCATTGGGAAAATAAATATACAGCTCATTTGATAATAACAAGCATTAAATCCTAAAATTCCCTGCTTGCCATGAATTTGCTCTATGATATAAAACGCATTATAAATTGACAAATAATGAATGAGTTCAATTTGACATAAAAATTCATTGATGTTTTTCTAAAATATATGTATTATGTATATTCGGAATATTATATAATATGTGTTTTTAAATATGATGTTTTAGATTAAATGATACCAATTACAAGTGATAAATCTATTTACTCTTGTAATTTAGTCGATATCAATAATTGGTGAGCGAAAATATTTAAAATAAATTTCTGTCAAATAATTAAATAATTAAATAGAAAGAACAATTAATATTTTAATTTATCCATTTGTTTTCCACATTGTAATCATTCTTTTTTTTTTGGGGGGTAATATTTAAAATGTTTTACCTTGGCAACGTAGTAAAATCAAATGATTGATTTTTAAAAATATTTTTTGAATTAATTGTTATTAAATATTGGGTGAATAATAAACGAAATCTTTAATATTACAATCTTTTTTCAATTCCTTCTATTAGTTTACACTCTCCCTATATATATCTTGTTCAAATTTTCAATCGCTTATAAAATACTTTTTATTCATCCACTCAAGTTCAAATACATTTTTTTGAACTTCTAGTGGATGATATTTGATGTTAATACAGTTTTTTCAAATATTAATACATTAATTAAATTTAATTAATTATATTTTTTTTTTTTAGATTTAAATTGCATGTATCTATCAATAGATGGCGCCAGATGTACGAGGAAAACTTCAACTTTATTTATAAATGACTTTCTGCAATATAGTGAAAAAAAAAAAGTAGGAATTGACTTAAAAAAAAATTTATATTACTTGTTTTAGCATTTAAAATGCGTTACCTTGGCAACAAAGTAAAAACAAATGATTGATTTTTAAAAAATATTTTTTGAATTGCTTGTTCTTCAAATCTGGTTGCATAATAAACGAAATTTTTTATATCGCAATCTTTTTTGGCATTAAAAATGCTTTATCTCGGCAACAAACTAAAAACAAATGATTGATTTCTAAAAATATTTTTTGGAATTGCTTATTGCTAAATATTGCTGGAATCATAAACGAATTTTTTACTATTGCCACCTTTTTTTTGTCATTTAAAATACTTTCAAAGTAAAAACAAATCACTGATTTCAAAAATATTCTTGAATTGCTTGTTATTAAATATTGAATGGATAATAGGTGAAAGAATAATAATAACTTGATGGAAATTAGTGGAGTCAATTTTTTCAAGATAAGATTCAATGATAATATTATGACTCAATTATATCGTGATTATTACATTATTAAGCCTTTAGCTAATAGACTCATTTAATAAAGCATAGAGTATGCTTTACATTGCATTACTAGTATGTTAATACACTTTTCCCGATATGTTTCCATTATGGTATCGAAATGTATCAGTGGGTCTTTCCTGCAGAACAGGGGACGGTCTGTTACGTCGGAATAGACAGCATATTCTCCGGTTATTTCTATTTTATTGGCAAATTTCCATTCATGCAAAAGCTCCCAGCGAGAGCAGAATCCATAAGGAAAACACAAATATAAAATCGTTTGCTTTTTCACTTGCTCATCCTTCGGGCAAACGATAAGGATTGGAAGGGGGAGTAGACATGACGTGATGGTAAAACAACAGATTCGAGTATTCCAGTTCCGTTCTTTCTTTCTTTTTTGAACTGATCCATGAAATATGTTTGACTGCGTATTGATATTCTCTGTTCATGATTGTTCATTGTTTAAATGAGTGTGCACCGGAATACAAAAGCGTTGTTAATATAAAAATGAGATTTCCGAAATCTCGAAGCTTGTTTTTATCGAGTTTTCTGAAATTTTATCTACCGTGAAATATTCTAAAATACTGAAATCATAAGTAACACTTATTTTGTAAAATATGCAGATAAACAGAATCAAAAGTTTTTAATTAGGAAAAATCAACGTTTGTTGATGTTAACTTAACGTTTGCTAAGTTGATTTTTAAAAACAAAATATTATGAAAATTATATTCTTTAAAAATTCAAGTCGTGACTATTCTTGCCATTGAGGTTATTCAGCATTATATGACTCATTATCAGAAGGTTGCATTTGAAATAGGTTATTCTTGTATTTGTTGTTGATTGTTTCGGAATTTCCATAGCCAAAAATGTATAAAGAGGCCTGATGGCCTAGTGACTGGCGCTCTGGTGCTCGATGTCAGAGTTTCGGATTCGAGTCTCCCGCGGTGCCATGGATGTTTTTAGTGGTCCGAATTCACTTTAAACCGTAGGTGTCGGTTCAATATGACTGTAAAGCGTTGGGCATTGGCTGACAACCCTACTCCGTAAAAAGAAAAACATCTACTGCCTAGAAAAGTGCCATCAGGCAGACGGCCTTGTCCCACCATGGGACTGTTGAGACAATGAGGATGAATACTATTACTCCTGCTACTACTAATAATAAATATCAAATTATGTTTATGTAGGTGTTATGTATTGAAATCTGCCAGCAGGGAGACGGCCTTGGAAGGCAATGAGGTTGTTGCGCCACTGATGATGATAATTATGATGAATTATTGATCAAATCACTTCAGAAAGAAGTAGTATTTAATTATTTTATTACAGTTTGATATGCCGAATATATTTAATCGAATAATATTCCCATTTCACAGCATGATTAGCCAAATTCCTCATCCAATAATCCCCATCACACAACATAAGTCAAATCCATCATCCATATTCCACATTACACAACATAATAAACCGAATTCATCATTCGCATTATGCAGCATGATGAGTTGTATCCATCATTCATTATATACAATATAATAGTCAATATCCACCATCCTAATTTCACATAAACCGAATCAATCATTCAATAAACCACATCACACAATAATAAGTCGAATCTATATTCCATTAATATCTGAATCTATAATACAGAATTATCTAATAGTTCACATTACACAAATATAACAACCCTACTCCGTAAAAAGAACCATCTGTCTCGAAATCTCCCAGTAGGCAAACGGCCTTGCCCACCATGGACTGTTGCTCCAAAGAAGAAAAAAAGAAAAATGTGTATCTGTACACTTGACTCAGTTCATTTAAATTTTTTGATAGTTTTGTTAATCAAAAGGTTTATTTTATTTGAATCTCATAGAACTTTTTTTTTTCTGTTTTAGGTATATTAATTTATAAAAATGTACATTTTTTAGCATTCAATAAATTTTGGTATTAAGAAAGCATGTGGCTTTTTCGGACTAAATGTTGTTATTACCGAACAGAAAATCTTCATAATGCAATGAAATCAAATTTATATTGAAATTTATTTTTATGCCTTAATATTAATAGGGTTGCCTTAATATTATAGGGTAGTCGCCTAGTGGGTAACTGGCACGCAGGTGGGTTTGGGTTCAAACATTGATGGTGCTCGTTGTAGTCACTGCTTTCAGAAACAAGAACACTCAATGGTTGTTAGGACACTGTTAGGTTTTCTTATCGACAGTCAGCCTGATTAGTGAAAATACTTCTATGAGGCATTTGCATAAAGCATACCGACCTGGAGCACAAAGTCAACCCATGTACATAAAAAAAAAAGAAAAGAAGCCAAACCACATTAATAAACCACATTAATATGATTTATGTTATAGATTACACGAATAAAACTGGCAATTAAAATCATTGTCGTAAAAAAAAAAAACTCTTTCCGACTTCACGACTCTCAAATCTTTTTAAGATGAAAAATAAATAAATAAAAAAACCAATATAATCATAAATCACTCATTTGATTAATTATTTTAAAACTCATAAGTATCCTGGCGATGGTATGGCTGTTTGTGAGTGGTTTGGAATCCACTTTAAACTGTAGGTCCCGGTCTGTTTAGCCCTCGAGTGCACAAGATAGACGTAGAGCGACAAACCAAATCAAATCATAATAAAAGTAATAAAATCATCCTTTAAAAATTTTTATAATAATTTTCTTCAAAATAAATAAAATTTAATATATTTTTATATATTTTTTTTTAATACTTAAGTTGTTGATTTCACTCCATATTGCATCAGTAAAAATAAAAAAATGTCAAGATCGATCCACTCGACATCTCGTCGGAGTGAAAACACGGGAGGTCATATTTTACAAGCGGAACGACTCCGTTTGACAACTCGACCCGCTTCCGAACCATCGAGAACTCTTCGTTCATTGGTCACAGTTCCGCGGGACAGGCAATTAATCGTGCTGTCGTTTCTCTTGGTTTGTTCGAACCACCCCCCTCTCTTCCATTGTTGTCTCGAACATCAAATACTTCTGTCTCGGGGTCGATTCGCGAAGACTTCCCGGAGTCGGGCCGATCACTCCCCACGATTACTCATCCTTATAACTCGCTCCTCGTTCTCTCGGAATTGATCGGCTCTCGTGATTTTTTTTTTCTTACATACCTTGAGGAAGAAATCTTTCTCTTATACGTCAAAGTTAAGTGTGTTTGTATATATATATATATACTGGCAGAACCCGGCATACGTTGTATTCTCAAAAAAAAAAAATTGCATATCGCCAATATATTCCAAATGTTCCAATATATGTGCATACTCATTTTCATGGATATTGTTTGAACGGTCTATAAGATAAAGTGCTGCAATATCCTCTGGTGGTAAGCAACAGTAATCTGATTAGCGTGAACCTATTTTCCATATCGAATGCTTTTTATCATTTTGTAGCGATGGGTTAAATGGTACAGAAGTTAATAGACTGCAGCACCCTCTGGTGGCGACAGAGGGCATAGCCTAAAAACATTCTCCATGTTTTGTCAAACACACACAAAGTTTTATTAAAAACAGTCCAGCCGTTTAGGAGGAGTTCAGTGGCAAACACATGTACAGAAGAATTATATAGTATATATACAGCATATAAAGGTATAAAAGCCAATATATATATTTGCCCTAAAAGTCTCTCAGCATCACTCGTCAGTGGGCTGTTCGTGGTATGCATAAGTGAGATTCCAGGCCCAATGATTTATAGACATATATATTAAAATAATATTATATGGACCTCTGATTACAAAAGGAAATGATAAATAGTTTTATGACGGTATATAACGGTAACTTGGTATATCTAGAAAAAGTTATATACTTTCAACTTTTTTTTCCTTGTAATTATGAAGATCATTAACAGCAGCAGAAGGTTTCAGTTCTTCCCGTGTTATGTGTATCTTGTTAGTTCATCAACAGTAAATGAAGCTATGAATCGGTGAGTCACGTTGCTTCAACAGGCATTAAGCAACTTGATGGCCGATTGGCTAGCGCTCTAGCCATTGATACCACAAGCTTCAGATTCGAATCATGGATGATCGGAGCTGGCGCTGGTATGGATGTTTGTGAGTGGTTCGGAATCCTCGTTAAATTGTATGTCCCGGTCTCATTAGTCAAAGTATGCACAAAACAACGGTAGAGCAACAAACCAAACCACACCTCCAGACCTTTGACCAGCGGTCATTCGACAGTAAAAAAACAGATAAAATTATTATATTTGAATTATTCAAGGTGCGCCGTGGAGGATCTTCTACATTTCACCTTTACAATTTGAAGGGACAAGATTTTCATTTGGGGTTCACCAACCTCCTCTTTCCCCAAGACCTTTCACCTAGGGTCTCATTCTCCAGTAAAAACACCAGATATGTAGCCGATTCATTTGTTACCTAGGGTGCATCGTGAAGGACCTACTTAGGCAGTATCTACAAAAATCTGTTACCCTTTGTATCAAATTTTTACTAATTTTTTGCAATATTTTAAAAATAAATTATTTTTAAACCATTAAAATTTAAAACAATCTCATGAAGGTGTCAGTGTCTTGTGTTTTTCAGGCAAGTGCTTATGTTTTTCTAAGAATTATTTCGATGATTAATTAATTGCCATTTTTACTGTTTTCCTGAATTAATAAATCTAGATCACATGTCATCAGATTAGGTTTTTTATAGTGTTAACTTGCTGTCTTAGAAATTACTGACTGTAGATGTGTAACAGCTTCATGCTTTTATGAATGCACCGTATAATCTAGAAAGTAATAGTAAACTCTACAAATCAATTATGTTAAATAACACATAGTTGCTAATTAATACAATTAACTAATTGCGATTGTCACAATACTTTATATCATTATTTTGCCACAACTCTTGATAAAAATTACAAAATAACATGCATGTCAAAAATATTTCATAACTTGATTAAAATTCTGTAACAGCTATTGAAATTACTTTAATGACCAACTGGAACAACCTCATAAACTACAGCGTCGTAATTGAAAAGTATCGTAACCAGTTAATTATCTCACCCCTGTATCGCTTCACAGGTTATTCCAACCCGACCTGTAAAACAAAACAAAAACATGACCACTCATTACCCTAATCAAAAAGTCATGCAGTAGCGAATTTCGTCGCCAAAATGCCGCCAACCCCACCACCGCCAAGCACCTGGCATCTCTCCAGTTAATAACTGCTTCCTGGCGAGCATCAATCCCTCATCTGGCTGCCAGTCGAAGCCAATTAGCGATCCACTCTGATCCGTTTCAACAATGCCCCCCCGTGTAACAAGGGGATATGGAACACTCCCGAGATTGGAGATACGCATTATCTGCGGATAGTGTTGTTAATAGCATCTGTTGTTTCTCAGCACAAGATGTGGAGTTTAGACTAGGGTCTGTTGTGTACTAGGGTACTGTGCGCGGGGAAGAATTGACGTCAGGGGTATGTGTTCTGTGGGATGGTTCTCGTCGAGTAAATGTGGGTGATTTCCGTTCCAAGAGGATGTATATCGTCTGAGTTGGGGAGATCTGAGATGTCGTTCGTTTTGCATTGATGGGTAGATTTGCCGGGATTCATTAACGTAAGCAGCGGCAGCATTGTTTCCTATTATTCGCGTACCGTATAGTCCATTTTCTACAAATGCTGACTTGTAGAAATAGTGGTTGAAAATCCCATCATAAGTGGTGTTATTATCACTGTCACAAACAAAATATCACAGTAACTATTCCATGGTCGAAGTTAAGTAGCCAAAACAAATTATTTGGAAAAAAGGTGAATTCAATTACAAAAAATGGAACTGTCATAAAAACTAAGGTTCATATATTGATGGATAACTTTCATGGAATTCATTAGCCTAAGCAGTACCATCATTTTTCGTATTATTTGTTTACTATAAAGTCTCGTTTCTACAAATGCTGGCTTATAGAAATAGGTCGAAAATCGCATCATATGTGGTGTCACTGTCACAGACAAAATGTCACTGTGGCTATTTCATGGTTTAAATAAGCTAAAACTAATGATTTGGTAAAAGATGAATTCGATTAAAGAAAATAAAAATATAGCTATTATAAAAAGTAAAAAAACGCAATAGTATAAAGCACATTGGTTAGAATTTTATTACCTGTGCATTATTTTTCTCTATGGATTCGGCTTTGAAAATGAATTGATTCAAACTAGTTCTGCAAATGACTGAAGATTTTGTCACCGTGATTTCTGTGATCACATCACAATTTTTCATCACATCGTGATCGCTGTGACAAACATAGCATATCATAAATATCAAAACCATAAATAACACGGTGATTTTTCATAATGTAAGTAATGAAAATTAGAATCCAATGATTTGAAAAAAAAAAATAATAAAAGGAATTTAATGAAAGAAAATAAAAGTAAAAATAATGTGTTACACTAGGAATGCAACGACAGACAGTCAATTGACTAGAATGATCTTAAGATTGTGATATTATCATTTTTCTTCGTCGTAATCCATTTTCACGAATCGAACTAGTTCTAATAATGATTGTCTTTGAGGTGATTTTTATTGTAATCAAAAAGTAAATTAACCAAAAAAAAATTTTTGGAGGGGAGAATTTTGAATCATAAAAAAAAAAAAAAATTAACAGGTCAGAAATGTTTTTAAAAAGTTTAATCTTATAAGGCCACATTTACTAGAATGATGTTGCAGTTGTGATTTAATGGTAATCGATTATTCATGTATGAATGTCTGCATGTGGTTGCCATAGTTGTGCTTTTCTGTCACAGTTACGACACAAAAATCACAAGTTGCCCATCTATTATATAGTCATAGCTATTATGTAGTTATCGTAACCGTAGTTTCCACTTAATTTTAATTCAAAGTAGCCTTTTTTATGTCATTTTCATCAAGCAGTTATTTGTTTGATGTCACATTTTGTAGTCACATTTAATAAGTGTTCGGTCATATTTACTGTAAGAGAGAAATGAATATGATTTGAGATTGGGGAAATCTGAGGTAAGGTTTTTTGTTTTTATGGGTTCACTACTTGGGACTTTTAATCAATACGGATGTTTAACTCACTGTCATAAGGTAATATGCTAAGCTAACTTATAGGTTTGGTTTGTCACTCTGCGGTCATTTTGTGCGCACAAGGGCTAAGCAGACCGGGACCTACAGTTTAAAGTGAATTCCGAACTCCCACAAATACCGATGGCACCGCCGGGAGTCGAACCGAAACATGTGGCACCGAGCGCCAAAGAGCTAGTCACTCGGCCATCAGGCCCGGTGGACCTCAAATCTGATAAAAATTAGTTATGAATATGATTTTGTCCCCCTGAGTTTTGTTAATGAGAAGACTCTAATGCATGTATAAGCGTCTCGCATTAACAGTCAAACTGCGGCTGGAAGTTTTCTGGGTTTTCTTCCATATGACAAACCGAATACTTCTGAAAATCCACCTGAAAGACAATGTACCATCTGCGGACTATTCATGGTGTATATATATATATATATATGTAACCATGGTATATATAAAAGGGCCGTTCGTACGACACCCACCGACGTACAACAAAAAAAGGACTTTACTAATACATTCACAATTATTTAATAAAAATGAAGTAATAATGAACATAAAACATAATGATTAATGTGATAAAATAAAAATATGCATCTATGGAATATTTTTTGTATTTTTATTATATATATATATATATATATATATATAGGGAACTGAGTCAAAACTATAAAAATACTTTATAATTTTGCGAAAGAAGAATCAAAAAGAAAATCAATCAAAGTTAACAATAAATGCAACAGTAATAAAATGCAAATAGATTTACGCAGATTATTGTAATATGTGTACTAATAATAATTAAAAATATTTCATATTTTTATATTTTCTTCGCGCATTCCATTTAATCCCTCTCTTATCTTTTTTAAGAATATGTAATAAATGTTTTGTCTTATAAAAATAAGTTTTAGAAAATAAGCAAAGTTCTTTAAAAAAAGTTATAACTTTTTAAACTAGTACTTAATTAGTTTTATGAAATTAGTTTTTTTTAATCCAGATAAATGGTTTTCTAAAAATAAATCGAATATTGTTTCTTTCCTTTTTTTGTATTTTCTTTTTATTGTTTCTTTCCTTTTTTTTGTAATTTTTGTATAAAATAGTTTTGCCGTTTTCTTTTCATTTTCTTTCTTTTTTTTTGAACAAAATAACTGAAAAATTATTTGAATATTTTTTTAATTTCAGTTAAAAGTAATTAAAAATATATTCGCTTAAAAACGCTGGCGAACTCTTTTGGGACCAGTTGTCGTCCTGTAGCTTTTTCATTCCAACACTATCACGCGAAAAGCTAATAAATTTAAAAGTGACTGATTCTCAAAAATATGTCAGCCACGGTGAATAATGAAAACCGTAGTATATCCATCATTTATTTGCAGAAAGTACCTTAATTATTCTTGTTCTGCACTTGAAATAATATATATATAGTATTAATTCGTCTCTCTTTAAAAATGCAAATGCTTTACAAAGCCAGAAGAACATAAAACAAGAAATCAGTTTATTTTTCGATTAATAATTTTGTCCATATGCCTTATGCAGAAGGAATGACGCACTTGTGGTCCAGTGGTAGAGGGTGCTTGTTGGAGTGTAGGAAGTTCGCGGTTCGATTCCAGGTATCATAGTTATATTAACATTACCTTAAATGCTCTACAGTGGACAATAGGTTACGCACAAAAGAAAAATTTGAGGTAACGGCTATATAGAGATTTTGAGGATAAAGGTGTCTAGAGATTTTGAGGATAAAGTTGTCTAGAGATTTTGAAGATAGACGGTTGTTTAGAGATTTTGAAAACGGCTGTCTAGAAACTTTGAAGGAGACTTTGTGTACAGATTTTGAGGAAACTGCTGTCTAGAAATTTTGAAGGAGACTGTTGTGTAGAGATTTTGAAGGAAACTGATGTCTAAAAATTTTGAAAAACGGTTTGTAGAGATTTTGAAGGAGACTGTTGTGTAAAAATTTTGAGAAAACGGCTTCTAGAGATTTTGAAGGGAGACTGTTGTGCAGAAATTTTGAGAAAACGGCTGTCTAGAGATTTTGAAGGAGACTGTTGTGTAGAAATTTTGAGAAAACGGCTGTCTAGAGATTTTGAAACAGACGGATCAACATTTGAAGTATATTTAAGTAACAAAACCAGTTGTATATGTGCAACTCATGCCAAATTTACGACCCACTTGTTTCCAGTGGTAGTGGGCTCTAGTCAGAATGTGAGAGGTTTGTGGTTCGATTCCAGATAGCGTAATTATATTAGAATTACCTTAAATGCTCTAGAATGGAGCTACTATTCGTAAAAAGTTACGTATAAGAGAAAAGATATCGAGGAGACGATTTAGTTGTGTAGGAATTTTGTAGGATACAGTCTAGAAAATTTGAAGAGATGGCAGTGTAATTTTGAAGAAACGGCTGTCTAGAGATTTTGAAGAAAGTTCAAGATTCGAAGTACGTTTAAGATAACAAATCATGTAGACAGTTTTATATATACGACTCATGTTGCCAAAGATGTCATACTTGTGCCCCAGTGATAGTGGACGCTAGGCAGAATATAAGAGGTTTGGCGTTCGATTCGGGAGAGCATAGTTATATTAGCATTACCTTAAATACTCTACAATGCAGATACAAAAGAAAAGATTTTAAGGAAATGGTTATCTCGGAATTTTGTAGGATAAATCTCAACATTTAAAGTATGTTTAAGGTTATCAGCCATGTGTGCAGTTTTATATATGCAGTTACTTCAACTTATGAAATCAAATTATTGTGCGAGATATGAACTATTTCGACTTTTTTAAGCAGTTTCACCTTGTTCATCTTGTTCCATAAATTCTGACACTAATGTTTATATAATGTAATAATGTAACACTATTTGTTGACATAAGTTATATATATTTTTAATTGAAAATCTGCTTTCACAAATTTTGTTTAAAACATTTTTTTGTTTCATTCTATTTAATAACGAACAATTTAAGAACAAAATATTCATTGCGGTCATGTCAGTACTTATTTATTTAATTTTGACACTGTAATCGTTTTTGGCATTTAAATTGTATTTGTATGTCAATATGAATGAATTGTTGAAAGTTGCATTTCCCCATTGGTCTAATATAAATCATTTAGCCCATTTATAAAGCATCTATTTTACTAAATATATTTTTGTTGATATGCTGGACTTAAATAACATGCATCATACAAATAGCCTTGACAATATGTAAATGGCCAGCCTTGAATGTGTCTGCGCCGTAACTACTGTTTAAGCATCATCTCAGCATAAAAATAGATCTCCCTCATATTCAAATAAAGGCCAGATTAAGCTCATTGTATTCATGATCTTATCTTTTTGTCATTTGATTTCTATTACTGTTAATAACTACTCCACTTACCACATTAAAATTTCCATATTCATTACAAAATTCATGAAAAAAAAAAATTCAAAATTCATTATTATTTTCATTTTACTAAGATCAACTAGATTAAGTTATCTATACCTTACAGCTCTGGATATTCTCCTTTAGCAGTGGGTAAAAATCCTTGAACTTTTTGAGAAAAAAATAATTTTCTTAATAAATAAAAAAAAAGCAAAACTAACTGTTCTTTTCTAACCATATTGAGTATATTGATTTCAGTTACTGTACATAATTACTATATTTACTACATTAAAATCTTCATATTCTATCCACGGATTTCTTTTTGCTAACAATAAAACAAATATATTTTTCTACGGATCAGCTCAAGATATTCTTCGTTGATAGTGAGCAAAAATCCTTGAATTCTTTCAAAAGACACCTAACCGTTATTTTCCAAGCATATTAAATATATTGATTTCAGTTACTATGAATAATTTCCTATTTATCACATTAGCATTGTCATATCCATTATCAATTCCACAGATCTCATTTTCTAAGATCAGCTAGACAACTAAAATTAACATTATCTTTTTTCATAAATAAGTTTAAGATTTCAGGTACTAAGCCTTATTACTCCATTTGCCATATTATAATCTTCAAATCCAATCCACGGAAATCCTTGAACTCTTTGAAGGAAGTAGTTTTCTTGGCAAGAGGCAAAGTAAATGTTTTTCTAAGTATATTAAATGTAGGCAAGCCCATGATTGCCAAGAATGCTATTCTAAATCATTGAAATAAACACTCAAATCAACATCTGACAACTGTCAACTGGCGGATTACGGAGTACCCATGGGGATAGACCGATTAATCTCCTCGGCTTAATTCATAGATAAGTTTACAATTTTAATTGGCTACTTTAGGTTAGTAAAAAGATGCAAGATAAAGTTCCTAAAAATTAAAATATGATACTCCAAAAACTAAAAAATACTAAAAATAAATAAAATTAAGATAAAAAATATAAATTAAAATTAAAATTACAACAATTTAAGTTAAAATTCTGTACAGTGTACACGATAAACATGGTTTAATGGAAAATGAGTTACTTTCAGTTATACAAATGCTATTTAACGTTTTTAAAAACGAAATAATCAGGAAGGGTTTCTTTATGAGCTAATAATTTTAAAAAAATAACCTATGTTGTTTAAAAAAAATCTGCTCCTTTTCCTTTTTTATGTGAAAAAAATAACAAAAACCTCCTACCTCTGTCCAGCACAAATGGATCCATTTCCGCGGTCAGTTGATGGACAGGAATAAAACCGGCCTCAGCATGACATTTCGAAATTCCACAAAAGACTTCCACCCTCCGCGAAATCCATCTCCCCGGCTGTCACCCTCGATGTTTGAGCACCTGGCACATTTCCCGAATCCGGGAAAAGCCAAACCTCTCCAGAATCCGAAACTCCCGGCCCTTTAAGAGAGTCTTTTCCCTTTTCTTAAAAGGCAAATATTGACTCCATGCGCCCATGACTTTGCTTCCCACACCAACTGTGCTCTTAAGAGAGGAAGAACGTTTGCGTGCACCTTCACAACATCTTCCATCTTCATCATCAGTATATCTCAGAATCCAACTTCACAGACTGGGTATGGGTATGTACCAGGGTTTGGATCTTTCTCCTCTTTCCCTTTTAAATTGTGTTACGGTGCCATTAATTCCCGCTGATCTTTTATGGAAAATTAATAATCGGGCTTAATAAAACACTCCCACGCTATAGGCTGGGTTTCATTTTTACCTGGTATGGGAATAAAGTTCTTCTGCAACTTTCGGTGGAAGACTGGTACATGAGCATGACGTGTATTTAAAGAAGCCGCACAAAGATGCTTCCAACATTTAATGACATAAAGCCGACTTAAAACTCATTTCCACGGGGATGAAGGTTGTCTGTGGAAGGGATTTGGGTAAGTTATTACACGATCATATCGAGATGCGAAACTTTGGTGAAGGTCAACTGAATGGCCCACCTCGTTATGAAAATCATTATTTAAATTAATTGATAAATGACTTTAATAAAAGTATTAGGATGCTTTTATTTATTAATTTGGAATGTTTTTTTAATTTAACTAATTTCATTAATTTCTTTATTCATTCGCTCTATTTGGTAAATCAAATTAGTTAAAGATTTGATTAAATTTAATTTAGTTTATTCAGCGTTAGTTTATTACATATTACACACGTGGGAATAGAACTTTGTACATTAGCTAAACTTTTTTTTTAGCTGGAACTTTTATTAATAATTATGAACAACTTTTAGAACCTAATCTCGTTATTCTTTTGAGCTATTTATTTTTTTTTTCGCTTAATATCAATCCAAACATAAAAAATGTTGATCAAATTATCCAGTTAACTATAAACAGGGTGATTATAATTAAAGTTCCACTTTCAAAACGCTGCAAAATAGAACCACTCATCACAATGAGTTTAAATTTGAAGTGAAAATACTTGAAAAAAAGGAGAAACGGTAAGGTATAAAAAAATTGGAAAAAAAAAGTTCCAAAGTGTATTAATAGATAACGCTGTAAGTGGCATAAAGAAAGTGAATTCGGTTGCCAGTGATATTTTGAATCAAAATAATAACGTATTTGGCATGAGTTGCACATTAAACCAACTGTAGTTTTCAACGTGCTTGATTGTTTCGGTTTTTTGATGGAAAAAATGACTTCCAAGACATTCAACAGTTGTGACACTGTGGGTGGAAATCTCATCCACTACGGCAAGGTCATACCAAATCTAATGGGAAAATTGGTGAAACTCTTTTTATGCCATACCTTTGATATACCCCCATTTTATTGTTGCCGTACCGCTTCCCCTTCTTCAAGTATCTTCAGTTCAAATTTGAATTCATTGTGGACCAGTGGTGGAACTTCAAAAATTATCACCACGTATATATATATATATATATATATTGCAATATGAAGCTTTATGCATTACAAAAATATGTATTAAAAATACAAAAAAGCATAAACCTGCACTCTCTCTTATAGTACTTATTACTTCATTTGATCTTCATTCAAATGCTTTCACTTGAAATACTAGAAGGTGCAAAAAAGGAAATCGAGACTTGGATTTCCTTTGTTCCCTTTGATGCAATTCATTCAATTTCGTGTTGTTTTCTCGAACGCAACGCCGGTAGGTCCTATTGATTTACAGCGAAACCTGATATCATATTTTCACAGCCCAGCGCCAAGTGTGGTTTGTGGGTGAATTTCTTGCTGCCAGTGTTCTGATGTAATAACTTGTTGTCTACGGGTGGCGAGATAAAATAGATTTTAGAGTCGATGGAATTTATTTCTTTTGGAATGGTTTGATCCCGAACCAGAAGTTCCATCGTGCTTTTTTTTTTTTCCGCAGTTGATCTCACTTTTTATTTATGTATTCCACGAGCAGTCCATTGGTGGACAATAAAAACAGGTAATTGTTTTTCATGCGGGCCAAAGATAATTTTCCCCACACTGTGTGTTATTTGAGTGTAATTCCATTAAATCTGCCATCAGGAGACGTTTATACTATCAGTGGTGGAGAGTTGGTTAAATAATTTCCGACTCCTGAAACTTTTTATAATGATTCTCGACTCCTGAATCTTATTTTTATATAACTCCTGAATTTATTTTTATAACTTGACTCCTAAATCTTATTTCTATAATGTTCCTCGGTTTCTGAATCTTATTTCTATAATGATTCTCGGTTTCTCAATCTAATCTTTATAATAATTCTCGACTACTGAATAATTTTTTGTAAAGATTCACGACTCTTGAATCTAATTTTAATAAAGATTCTCGACTCCTAAATCCAATTTTATGATTCTCGACTCCTGAATCTAATTTTTATAATGATTATCGATTACTGAATCTAATTTTTATGATTATCGATTACTGAATCTAATTTGTATAATGATTATCGATTTCTGATTCTAATTTTTATAATGATTCACGACTCCTGAATA
Source organism: Caerostris extrusa (assembly GCA_021605095.1). Lineage (NCBI taxonomy): Eukaryota > Metazoa > Arthropoda > Arachnida > Araneae > Araneidae > Caerostris > Caerostris extrusa. The sequence goes on along the minus strand of BPLR01017679.1, from coordinate 107,737 downwards.
TAATTTTTATGAAGATTCTCGACTCCTAAATCCAATTTTTATGATTCTCGATTCCTGAATCTTTTATAATGATTCTCTCCTGAATCTAATTTTTACAATGATTCTCGACTCCTGAATCGGAGTTTTTATATGACTCCCGACTTTTTACCGTATATGAACTATGATTATTACTAATGGATTTAGAAAAATCTGTGAAATAAATTCAATGACTTTTATCGAACTCATATATATGTAAAAAAAGTTTTTGCTCTAAAGTATATTATGTATACAAAGAATACTGCTACTTTTATCGAACTCATATATATGTAAAAAGTTTTGCTCTATTATTACGTATTCCAACTTTACACCTTTGCTTACAAAAAGTTCATATACCTTAAAGAAACAACATTATTAAATTTTCAAGTAGCAAATTATTATAGAATAATGGAGGAGAAGTAAAAGAAATTATACTCTTATTATTTAGTTATACTATAGAACAATAAAGAATATCTTTGTATTACATATAAAATTCGACACAAGAAGGGCAACATAAGCTCATCAATTTTATCAATGCATCAAATCACGCATCGAAGATTAATAAAAGCATGCTATTCAATATAAATGTTTGGGGATATAAATTATCGACACAAAAAGGCACTAAGCTAATCAAAGCATCAAATCATGTATCGAAGATCAATAAGACCGTGCTAATCAACATAAATATTTGGAGGTATAAAGTTTCGGCACAAAAATGGCACTAAGTTCATCAATTTTATCAATGCATCTAATCATATGTCGACGAATAATAAAAGCATGTTATTCAACATAAATGTTTGAAGGTATAAAATTTCAATAAAAAATGGCACTAAGTTCACCAATTTCATCAATGCATCAAATCATGCTTCTAGGATTATTAAGAACATGCTATTCAACATAAATATTTAGAGGTATAAAATCTTGACACAAAATAGCACTAAGCTCATCAGTTTTATCAATGCATCAGATCATTCTTCTAAGATTATTAAGAACATGCTATTCAACATAAATATTTGGAGATATAAAATCTCGATACAAAATGATAAGCTTAGTGTTATTTTGTGTCGAGATTTTATACCTCCAAATATTTATGTTGAATAGCATGCTCTTATTTATCCTAGAAGCATGATTTGATGCATTGATGAGATAATTATTTTGTGTCGAAATTTATGTCTCCAAATATTTATGTTATATTTGTGTTAGTGATATTTAACATAAATATTTGGAGGTATAAAATTTCGACACAAAATGAAGCTCAAAATAAGCTCAACAATTTCATCAATGCATCAAATCATGCTTTGAGGATTATTAAGAGGATATAAATATTTGGAGATATAAAAATCCCGACACAAAAATGGCACTAAGTTAATATTGAATTTTATCAGTGCATCGAATATTAATAAAAGCGTCTATTCAACATAAAAAACTTTAATGATATAATTAAATCACACATCAGGATAATTAATATTTTTGACAAATCATTTAATTATTAATTAATACACCAAAACATTTATTTAATTAATACATTTATTAATCTTTTTTGGTGTAGGTGCTCTTGGAAAATTAATCACTAAAAGTGGCTTGTAGGAAAAAAAATCATTAACCTAATCAAATACTGAAACTTTTTTTTTATTAACAACAAAAGACTGCAGCACAAAACTGAGAAAAGATTTCATTTACTGAAATAACTTCTTTGAATCCAGAATTGTTTTCTTATTAATAAATATTTTCATTTCCTTTCTGCGAACGTTAAAAAAATAAACTATCTCCATCCAGTGAATGTATTCTCATTTTCATGTGAAATATCAACTACATTGTTGCAATTTTTATTGTATTTTCTGAGCAAAAAAAAAAGATTTTTCTTTTACTCTAGTTCACATTTTCTTGTTGTACACAGACTTTTCCACTTATTTCACTATTTACCTGAATATTTTTTTTACCTCAAATTTTTCCATTCTTTTTTATTTTTTTCTATCTTCCCTGGAGACTTTAAATAAGATAAACATTGAAGAATCAATTGAGTTTGGTTCAACTCAACTGCGGAGACTGTTTAGGAGTTAATTAAGTTTTTGCCAGCTGCTATTTTTTTAAGTAAATTCAATTAACTGAATCTTTGATCTTCATTTTTTTTTCTCTTCCCCTTCCTTTTGGTGAATGGCCGAGGCGATTTTTCGCCTTTTTTGTTCGCACAAAAATAATGCCGAATGATTAATATTAGAATAAAATGTAAAATGGTGGCACGGAAATGTAAGAATCCCAACTCGTTTTGTGTGAAAAGTTTGTTTTATAAATTAAACCACTCCTGTTTGCGAACTCAATTTTTATTTTTATTTTAAACAGTTTATATAGAGGTGTTGCCGTTTTAATTTAAACAGAAAAATAAAAAATAATTATAACTAATATCCTATTTTGTTTAATATATTTAAAACAATGTTAGAATATATGATAAGGCATTTTATTAAAATAATTATTATACCAATTTTATCCTTAAAGAATATAACCATATACAAGGGATATAATTATTATTTGTCCTTTGAGAATTGGTGGCTCTCTGTTCTCTTTGTAAACGAACAGACCACCGACACATAAAAAGGGAGGCCATTATCTTGCAGTGGAATTTTTTAGGATCTCTGTTCTGTATGTAAATAAACAGCCCACCGATGCATGACAAAGGGAGGGCATTACTTTCCTGTGGAAATTTTGGGGTCTGTGTTCTCTATGTAAACGAACAGCCCACCGACACGTGACATAAGGAAGACATAACTTTCCAGCGGAAGTTTTAGGATCTCTGTTCTATATGTAAATGAACAGCCCACCGACACATAACGAAGGGAGGACATTATCTTCCAATGGAACTTTCTGTTCTGTATGTAAACGAACAGCCTTCTGACCCGTGGTAAAGGGAAGACATTACCTTTCAGTCGAACTTTTAGGCTCTCTTCTGTATGTAAATGAATAGCCCACCGACGCATGATAACGGGCGGACATTACCTTGCAGTGTAACTTTTAGGCTCTCTGTTCTGTATATAACAGACCACCGACGCGTGATAAAGGAAGGATATTATCTTTCAGTGGAAGTTTTAGGATCTCTATTCTATATGTAACAGCCCACCGACTCGTGATAAAGAGAACATTTTTTCCCTTCCATCTAGTGAATGGCCGAGGCGATTTTTCGCCTTTGTTCGCAGAATTAATTATGTCGAATGATTAATATTAGAATAAAATGCAAAATGGTGGTGCGGATATGTAAGAATCCCAACTCGTTTTGTGTGAAAAAGTTTGTTTTATAAATTAAACCACTCCTGTTTGCGAACTCAATTTTTTTTTTTTTTTTAAACAGTTTATTTAGAGGTGTTACTGTTTTAATTTAAACAGAAACTAACTCTAACTTTATTAATTTAACTGTAACTAATACTATGTTTTGAATAATATATTTTAAGACAATGTTAGAATTTATGAAAAAGTATTTTATTAAAAATAATTATTATGGTTATTTTATCCTCAAAGAACCTACCCATATAAAGTATATCATTATTGAGTTTTTTTGTTTTTTCTAGAATCGGTGGCTCTGTTCTGTATGTAAATGAAGAACAGCCACTGAAGCAGGATAATGTCCTCCCTTTATTACGTGTCGGTGGGCCGTTATATACAGAACAGAACCTAAAAGTTCCACTGATTTCCTTCCAGTGGAATTTTTAGTGCCCCTGTTTCGTATGTAAAAGAACAGACCACCGATGCGTGACAAACGAAGAACATTACCTTCAGTGAAACTTTTAGGCTCTCTGTTCTGTATATAACAGCCCACCGACACGTAATAAAGGAAGGACATTATCTTCCAGTGGTGATAATCCTTTAAGGCCACTGTTCTGTATGTAAATGAACAGACCACCGACACGTGACAAAAGGAGGACATTATCTTCCAATGGAACTTTTAGGGTCTCTGTTTTGTGTGTAAAAGAACAACCTTCTGACCCGTGACTAAGAGAGGGCATTACCTTCCAGTGGAACTTATATATATATATATATATATATATATATAATGTTACGTTAAACTGTAGATCCCGGTCTAATGGGCAAAGTGTGCACAAAATGACAAATGAAACAAACCTATGGTTATTAAACTGTGTTCAATTTTTGTAACTCCAAAATTTGTTTTGATTATATACTAAGGTAAAAAATGTTTTAATTTTTCTAAAATGACAGTAGAGTGACAAAAACCAATCCAATCGTATTATTAAATTACTGTAGTATAATTATTAAACTATACTAGATTGTATTAAATGTTTTATATTAGAAAATTAATGTGATTCAAATTACTCAACATGTTAACAATAGTTACTTTTACAATGACATTATAATGATAAAAACTCAACCCACATTGAATTTATTGATGGTTCTCGTACGATCCTAATTTTCATTGAAATTTCAAAATGGATAAAATACCATATTGATAAATCTAGGAACACTGTCTTTTTTCCAATTTGTTTATTCCTTTTTTTTTAACAGTACAAATTTTACAGTGCAAATGCTTTCAAATATCACAATGGCAACACAATGATTGATTAATGTTGGTTCATACATGACATAATTGACAATGTTATGTTTCATGTTGGTTCATATATGACATAATTTTACAATGTTATGCTTCATGTTCATTACAACTGCAGGCTGTAATCTCTAATTTTTCACAATATTATGTTATTAAAGTATTGCAATAAAATTATTAAACTATACTAGATTGTATTAAATGTTTTATGTGATTCAAAATTAATGTGATTCAAATTAACCAATATGTTATCATAAGTTATTCTTACAATGACATTATAATATTAAAAGCACAACCTGTATTGAATTTATTGATGGTTCTCTTGCGATGCTAATCTGCATTGAAATTTCAAAATAGATAGATTTAAGAACATTGTCATTTTATCAATTTGTTTATTCCTTTGCTTGTTTTTTTTTAACAGTACGAATTTTACAGTACAAATGCTTTCAACTATGACAATGGCAACACAATGATTGAAAAACTCACTGTAAAGAATGATAAGTTTCTTTTCATTCTTACTTCACTTTCGCTTCCTTTTTTTTCTTTTCATTTTGTTTTCAATATCAGGAATAAAACACTATTTGTCATTGTGTTCCACTATTCTCCATTATTCTTTACATAAATATCGAATTTTCCACTTTTATTTCTTTCTTTTTTTTTTTTTTATTTAACCGGACCCCCTTCCAGTTTGACGCGAGGTTTCCTTAAAATCGTACACCACATAATCGCTGAACCATGCTTGAAAAATATTGTATCTACGTTCCTTCCATATCAGTTGTCTGTCATGTCTTCAAAAGACTAAAGTTATTGCTGCTTCAGTGAGTTTAGACTCATTGGATATTGCAAACTTGGTTTTTATTGTCTGTGTTGTCGCTTTTAAGTTTCCCAAGAACGAATGGCATGATACGTATTGGAGAAAAAAAATTGTTGCAAAATGTACGAATTTAAATATTAATCTCACTGTTCTTTATCTCACCGAAGTTCTGGAATTTGTGAAACTATCTTCATAAATACAGATTTTTAGAGACAAAAAAATGCATAAATAAATGGATATTTTGTAGCTGAAAGGCAGACATTTTTATTGGTAAGAATTATTTCCAATTATTCTGCATCGCTGATTATTCCAGTTTGATTGTTATTCTAATCTCACTTTTTTGATTCCGACTGTTCCTTAAATTTAATGGAATTTTTGAGATTTAAAATTTTGATATTGAATGGGTTTTTTAATGGTTTTTATTTCTTTTGAACCCAAAGATAATTTTTCCTGTCTGGTAATCTTGCATGACTCCGTGCAGTTTGCAAGATAGTATTAGTTACGCCATTGACAAAGTTGATAATATTAGAAACCATTGGGGTTATCGCTTTATTGCATTTACCATTTCGCATATCTTTTTTCGATTGCCACATTTGGCGGTTTATCGATTAATGAATTTGATTTGAATGTTTTTGTTCAGATGCGTCTTTTAAATGGCACTATCTATATTAAAAAAGGCAAATTATATCTTAATGTTATAGATAGTTTATAACGTAATGTTAATAACATAAGATAAATTATTTGTTAATGTTACAGATAGATAGTCTATATATAATTATATAGACATAATCTTAATGTCATAATTTGTATAATGTGATGAATTTAGTAAAGATTATGTCTAATCAGGGATGAGTTTATAAAATGATTATGTTTAATCAGAAATAAGTTTAGAAGTTATGTCTAATCAGAAATTAGTTTAGTAATGATTATATCTGATCAGAGATGAGTTTAGTAAGGATTATGTCTAATCAGTGATGAGTTTAGTAATGATTATGTCTAATTAGGAATGAGTTTAATAATGATTATGTCTAATCAGGAAAAGTTTAATAATGCTTATGTCTAATCAGGGATGAGTTTAGTAATGCAATGTCTAATCAGATTAATGAGTTTAGTAATCTGAATGTCTTATGTCTAATCTGTGAAAAGTTTAGTAATCTGATTCTGTCAGGAATGAGTTTAATAAATGATTGTGTCTAATCAGGGAATTAGTTTAATAATGATTATGTCTAATCATGGATGAGGTTTAGTAATGATTATATCTAATCAGTGATTAGTTTAGTATGTTATGAATTATGGGTTTAATAATGATTATGTCTAATCAGGTATACACTTTAGATAAGGATAATGTAAAATTTGAATAGTTTAATTTTAATGTCCTAATTCATTTAAGGTTTAATAAGTTAAATTTATGTCTGGATTTAGAAAACCTTTTATCTTATAATAAGTTTATATATAAATTAATCTTCATTTAAAAATTTCCACTGAAAAAGAGGATTTTGAAATTTTTAATTTTGATAAAAATATATCTCATGTAATTTATATATAAATGCATTAAATCATATGAAACTTACATTGCCCAACGAGATATTTTTTTAATATGCTTTCTGCATTGATTTCCAATTATTTTATAGAAATTTTTTTTTTTTTTTTGCTTGACGAGAAAGGGCTAACTAATGGCACTTTCTTCGGAAAAATGATAAAAAGAAAAACATCAGATTGTGTACAGAAATAAATTAGTTTGTCGATATCCGGTTGAAATTCCAACTGCAGAAGAATATTCCGAAATCGAAAATGAAATATAACCTGCTCCGCTACAATTAGACGACAATTATGCTTTTGAACCCGGCATTTAATGGTTGTTTCATTTGCTTCCTTCTAGAGCCATGAACTCGATTTCTTTGTTCTGATGTCATTCTATCAAATACAGGAGAATCCATTGAATAGCTTAATTAAAAAAAATATTTATCTGGAAAATGGATTATGATTGCATTGTATACTTTTTTTTTTTTTTTCAAAATAATGCAGCCATTGAATATTTTGATTATTTATTTGCTTGTTGGTTTTTTTATTTCTTATCCTTTTATTTTAAATTAATTTTGTTTAATTAGTAATTTTACAGAAAGAAAATGCATTATTGTTATTTTTGATACATTAAATTATTGTTCTCGACTTTAATTATTCAAGTCTTTCACCTTTTACGAGGACATTTTCTCAATGCATATTGTATTGAGAAAATGGATCATTCACATAATCATCATCGTTGATACTTCACATAATCATTATCCCCATTATTTTTCATCTAGATTTCTAAATTAAATTCAGGCTACTATTGATATCATTTTCTTATTAGTTGTTTAGCAAATTGGTTAGCACTATAAACCTTTCATAATAATCTAATAAAATAATTTTAGTAGAAAAATTGATGTAATAAGAGTATTGTAATTACAATATATATATATGTATACTGCTTAAAACAATTAGGGATATTGTGATTTTGGGTATAAACTGCAGGTGTGGAAATGTTTAGGTATTATATATAGGTATATGATGTATAGGTGTTATGAGAAAAGAAGAACGAATAATTAAATTTTCTTGACTCTATTTGTCCGTAAACAAAAAAAAAATGCACAATTACAGCATGTTATACAAACAAAATGTGATTTCTCGGATACAAATGAGTTTCAATAAGAGGCTTGGTTTTCTCTGACCGAAAACAACGTCACATACCTTTGAGACATGGAATGAATGATTTTATCAACGAGAGATTGGGATATACTCGGTCACGCTTGTAAAAGAGAGCTTTCTAATTGCTGAATTTTTACTGAGGAGTGATAAGCGACTAGCAACCCTTCTCCTTGAATGCCCCAAACATGTTCTATTCGGTTCCTGTCTGAAGAATATGATGACCAATCTATTCGAAGGATTCCTTCATTGAAAAGAAAATTATCCACTAGCTGAGTACGATGTGGCCTGGTGTTATCATCCATGAGAATGAATTCACCCCAAATGCTGCAGCGTAAAAAACAACAATATTATCTAAGGATTTCATTCCTATATCGGTGGCCATTAGTACTCTATTATTCATGGTAACGTACAGATCGGTGTGACCATTCCTAGAAACATCTGTTCAGATCATCACTTCACCTTTAACAAATCGTTCACTTTCATGCTCAAATTCGGGAGTATTTCGTGTGCCAGTTTCTCACCAGATGAAGGTCTGTCTATTGTCAGATTGTACACTAAAAGGAGCTCGTCCATGAAGAGCATGTTTCTGCACTCATTGCATTCCCATCTGAGATGTTCCTGTGCTCACACCTCTGCCGGGAAGAACTGTGATTCTGTGTCAGCGAAACACAAACCATAGTTCTGCCAGCCTACAAAATGGCATGGGGGATCCGGTTTCAAATAATTTGAACCGAAACTCTGGCAGCAATAGTCCTCTGAAAGAGCTAAGCTAAGTCCGAAACCGTTTTAGCGAAAACAAATTGTAAAAACTTTTCATGTATGCTGTCAAGAATGGCACGGTAAATTTAAAATTCAGAATGTCTTTTCATTTAGAAGGAAGAATGGAACGAAAACCCTAGTCCGTTTCAAGTGAAAGTGGCAATAAGTCATAGTGTAGTAAGTCATTCGTAGTGCAACTATTAATGTTTAATTTGCTTTATATCTGCGTTCTAAAGGTGAATGTTTTCACGTAAAAACAGCATGTGGCAGTCATACTAAATTAAATAATTCTTTATATGTATTATAAAGATACGATCGGTGATTTGTTTTTCCTAATGAAATCAATTTGTTGCAGAAATTTAATTACGATTCTTATTGGGATTTTTTTTTTTCTATTATTGGCAGACGAATAATAGATCAAAAAGACACACTGAGCCAATGAAAGATTGCACCAACTTAACATGGACGAAAGTTTAATTGGAAAGAAAAAAAAATTCATGCGTTTTACATCTCGGAAATAAATCACGACTATGCTTTACTTATTTCATAACAGATCATTTATTTCGAAGACTCCAATTCTCATCCCCCAGAGGCCTATCTGGGAATTCGCGGGCGAAAAACCTTCCGTAATTGATGCACTCCTTTTGCGAAACCAGCAAACAAAAGTTCTTGTTTTTCATTCCAACAATTACCGCCGCCGCCTCAACCGAAAACGAAACCACTTATTCGAAAAGCGAAATTTCCAATCCGAATGCATCTCTGCAATTACCGCTGCTCTCTCTCTTTCTCTCTCTCTCACTCTCTTTTTCCATTTTTTGGTCCGCGAGGTCCAACAATGCAACCGGCGCTTATAAATATCCCGAAAATATTCAATATTCTTCTAAACGGGGGCCCATTGTTCGGGGGTCCCCCCGTGTGCGTTGGAGGCGACATTTGCGGAAACATTTTTGCACACGGTGTTGCCCCAGAGCATGGAAAGGGAAAAGAAGAGGGGAAAACTTTTAGCATCGATCTCATTATTACCTTTGTTCGGGAATTGTTGATGATTTGGTCTTTGCAAGAGTTCCACGCTGCTGCAGCGAGTGGAGGGATTTTTGCTGAAAGGATATAAAAGGGGCTAGGGATGGGGTGGGGTGGAGCAGAATTCGATACATTTATCGTCTGTGTGTGTAGCTCATTATTGTTTCGCATAATCCCTTCCGCGTCTAATTCGGTGAAGCGTGGCTCCGATGTTCTGAAAATGAAAACGAGTTTATTCGGGCTTGAAATAAATAGGGAGTGATAAAGCGATCTCGGGGATTTTGCACAAATAGATCAGAGCATTTTTGCAGGTTGTAATTATGCATTGCATCATAATGGTTAATAACTATTATCTCCTCAAGTAAGAATGTTGTCTTTCAATACGAAGACATGAGGTATTTTCGTTTTCACCACACTGCTAGGAGAATGGCGTCATTTTGTTGACATTGTATTCAGGGTCAAATTAAATTACTTGTGGCCCATTCATGTCATGGATGTACCTCTTCATCATAGTTCCATTTCAATTAAAAAATATAATTGGTTCACTTTTTTTGTAAAATTTTCAGATTTTATGAAAGATTAAAAACAATGAATTTGAGTTTTAAGTTCTATAAAAACGTAACCACTTAACACATATTCTATTCAGAATGTCTTAAGATAATGCAGATACATTTATCAATGACATACTAGCCGGGATACATGATCTCTAATTATATAATTATTGTAAAATTTATTGTCAAAAAAAATTTAGTTTTTAAATTGCCCTAAACAAAAAAGATGTGATCTTTCGTCATTCATTAAAATACGCTATCCTGTTTGATAAATACACATTTGTAAACAAACATTTTGAAATAGGAATACGAAAAAAAAAAAAAAATCTACGAAGAAAAAAAAATCAACTCACCACTTTTTCATTTGGTCATTCCAAAAAATTGAATCTCATTGTTATATCGGAGCTTTTGGGCAAAGTTTATTGGTGACTACACTACACTCTCATTTCACAGTGCTAATTTTGAAGAACACCTCTAATGCAAAGTATGTGGGACACTCATATCTTCCTCATCTCCTCCTATAGCTTTAGTGGCCTGATGGCCAATTTACTAGCGCTCTGGCCTTTAGTACCACAGGTTTTAGGTTCGAATCCTAGCGGTGGCATGAATGTTTGTGAGTGGTTCAGAATACACGTTAAACTGTAGGTCTCGGTTTGTTTAGCCTCGTGAGTACAAGATTGACCGTAGAACGACAAACTAAAACCAGAACTTCATGCAAGGAAAATTTCTTCTTACAGATTTATTGTGTCAATATCGAAAATATATTGGTCAAACATTCATTTTCATCTCCATCATCGTTCTTTACCTCCAAAGTAAAGCGGCCTGGTGGCCAATTGGCTAGCGCTCTTGCCTTTGGTATCATAGCTTCAGCTTCGAATCCTGGTCGTGGCATGGACATTAATGAGTGGTTCGGAATCCACTTTAAAATGTAGGTCCCGACCTGTTTAGCCTTCGTATTCACAAGATGACCGTAGAGTGACAAACCAAACCTAACCAAACCTCCAAAGTAAAAGTATCTAGGCTAAAATGTAAAGCATCCCCCTCCTCCTCAAGGAGTATGGAAGGAAAAAAAATTAAGGCCTACAGATATAGTGTGCCAATATAGTAAGCGTTTTTTGTAAAACCTTCATTGCCACCTCTTTTACACACCTCTAAAGTAAGGCTCTAAGCTGCTAGTACCTTCCTTTCATCCTCCGCAAACCCCATTGATGGAAAATTCTGGCTTATAGATTTATTGTGGCGATATGATAAGCGTTCTGATAAAACCTTCAGTTTTCATTGTCACTTCTTCCCTCACCTCTAAGGCAAATGCAACCAGGCTTTAGTACCTCTCTCCATAACCCCTAAAGAACCAACCGGCCTACAGATTTATTATGCCGATGCGGTAAGTGCATTGATAAGACTTTTGAATTTGAACATGAACTTTGGACATGTACCACCCTTGCACTCAGTACTTTTCCATTGCAATGAGAGTTCCAATACCCCAGGATCAGAATAAAATCCTCTACGCGGTCCTATGTTAAATAAATTAGCGTCGAGCAGTTGCACACTAATTGAATTAAAACTTAATCCGCTGCAGAACGGCCAGAAAACTCACTTCCCGCGCCTTTTCAAAAGGAATTCATAAAAGAGGCTGCTTTAACGCCGAAATTAATTTCTAATTCCACTTCCATTACAAGAATTGCGGTTTTGGCAACTATTTTATGAAAGATTCATTTCACTGCGACGGAAACGGCTGACATCGGGGGCGGGGTAGCTGCAGTCGAAACATTTTTATTTATCGGGTCACGATCTATAGGCGTATCAGCTGTTACTCTGTTTGAAACTGTTACCAGTACTTCAACATACTTTCGTCGTAAATTTTATAATTGGATGCATGTTTATAAATTGGAATTTTAAATTAATTTTGTGGTTTTTATTGCTGTGTGTTTCAAATTGATTCGTTTTCAACACCGTTGACTTAGTCTGTGACAGGGATAATAGTGTTTGGGTGCTTCACTTTTTACTTAAAGTGTTGGTTTTTATTTTGATAATTATAGAAACTCTTGGGTTTACACTCTTATTAAGGAAATGGGTTCGTATAATACTTATTCAGCATCAGCATCAATATCACGACAGCCCAGAGTGAGCCAAGGCTTTCCATTGAAGAGATTCCCATGCATTCCTCTGGGTGACAAGGATCCTCAATTCTTAACCGTCAGTACAGCAAAATTCTTCTAAACTGCGTCTATCCATCGCAACTTGGGTCGTCCTCTTCCTCTTTGTTATTGTAGCTTTGCCTAAACGAGCCTTTTTACAGGGTTTAAATCATTCATTCTAAATGCATGGATATTTGTATTTAGAATGAATGCGCCAGTTTAATCAATTGATCTTAATCATTTTTATAATATCTGGGTCTTTATGGCATTTATAAATTTCTGCGTTGTTCTGTCTTCTCCAACAATCACTTTCCTAACACCTCCAAGGAATAGCCCTTAAATTCTTCCGCTCAAATAGACCTCAACAGATATTGCCAAAGTCCATGTTTCAGAGCCATAGACAAGATAGGTCTGATAAGGGTTTTATAAAACACGGATTTAGTTTTCCTGCATATGATCTGTGATCTTAACCCAAAAAAAAAGGCCTTATAATACTTATTATAATGTGAAAATACGTACATTTAAGTTTTGTTCTAGTTTTACTAAAGATTCGTTCAAGCTTCTGTTACGTTTTCGGCACTTTTTAACTGGCAAGTGAAAATTTCATTATAAAGCAAATAACAATATGAATACAAAATGCCTCGCATTCTTCATAATTTAACATACAGTTATTGCTCTATTCGAATGGCGACCACTTTCACCTGAAGACATTCGCCACTAGAAGATCATATATGCAGCATATACAGCGTTACCCCCAGACTGCGTTACCCTGTACCAAGCGAGACATGTTACAAATCATTCAAATTTTTCCACCACAATATTGAATTCACACTTCCAAGAATGCCATCTGGGGGCTAGTGCACTCAACCATCAGCCCAACAGAAGGATTTTCCAACCTATGGTTTTAACATAGCATAACCTGGCATAGAGGCAGTATTTAGCGTAAAATAACACTGAATTTATACATAAATAACTATTAATTTAATGTAATAACTAACTAATTTTGTCTATCTGGTGAGAGATTTCCGGGTTTTTATCCCATACGACACGCAAATGCGGTGTAGTCCTCTCGGAATTCACTACCCTCCTTCTTTAGCGACAAAAAGCCATGTCAGACTTGTACCTACGGATTCATCATCACAACAGAATCTGCAACTTCTTCCCTCCCTCCATGAAGGATACTATAACAACAACAACAGCATACAGCCAGGGCCGGATTTTCCTATAGGCTAACTAGGCTTCGGCCTAGGGTCTCAAGATCAAGAGGGCCTACATTCAAATTGTTAGCAAAATTAGAATTACACTGTTCTAAAAACAGTAAACACTAAAACACTGAATTGAAAATAAGGAGAAATTTTACACATATGATACATAATAAACAAACATAAAAATGTATTGTTGAGGATCAACGCCTTTTTTTATCGCCGACTTTATTTATTATCCGTGCCACATTTTTATAAAAAATAGTACCCATCACAACATGTTTCATTTAACATATTGATATAGATCACAGTAAGGATGCATTTTATTATCTCTCATGCAATTTACAAACTTAAAAATGGGAGGTGAAAGGGCCTCATAAGTGGAATAGCCTAGGGCCTCTTTTCATCTAAATCCGGCCCTGTATACAGCCCTATTCATGTATAATAAGTCAATAACAACAGGATATTTTTCATGGAAATGGATTCCCCATTTCTTTTTACTTCTTATGAGAAAAATTGATTTTGCATGCGTATTCTAATGTACCAGTGTCTGTATTTTAAACTCGCAAGTTAGTAAACAAGCTCAGTTAAATTTTACAATACATTTCACCATGATAAAAGGAACCGAAGCAGTGACAAAAAGATTTCCGATGCACATTAAAAAACTGTCTTTGAAAACTCTCTCCGTGTTACAAGAGAAAGTCTCTTGTAACTTCCGGCCCACTTGTCTTAAGAAATGACTTCTCTTCGTCTTCGATTAATCCGACGCAGCAAATTAATTTGTTATTGATTACCAGATTTCTCCTCTCCGTTCCGTGTTGTTTCTACGCTCGAATTTCTAAATCTGTCCAAAAACGAAATTTTTTCTTTTCGTTGGGCTTCCTCATACAGTGGTAATGTAATAGAATGTGCATCGGGGTTACCAGGTTGGGGCAAACATAATCCTCACGTGATTATATACCTCATGATGTTTGCTTAGTTGAACATTGGCTAGGTTAGCTTGGCGGTTTTTTGGCAACACTCCTTCCTATTGGCTATTACTGCTCTGTAATGTTGGCGCGAAAGGAGAAAAAAGCCTACAATCATGCAACGATTTTCAGAAGAAATATTTTAGATTTCAATAAATGTACACATGTATTTATTTTTTTTTTTTTTTTTAAATATTGGACATTTATGTTCTATTAATATAAATTTTCTTGAGAAATGTTTTACCCCAAACATTTTCTAAAAATACTGATTTATATCAATTTTTGTAATATTTTATTATATTTTATACAGAGTTATAAGCGAAATAGCATTTTTCTTGTATCTATTTATTTTGTGTAAGCACATAGTTAGGGGGCCTGAGGGCCAAATGATTGGCAGTCGGTACCACAAGCTTCGGTTCGAGTCCCAGGGGTAACATGTTTAGCTTTTCTAAATAAATGCATGCAGGGAAAAAGAAGTCAGAGGCGATATAGCGCCAACTATAGCACTAAAAGGACGGCAGATGTTTGCTCCAACTTTCTGTTCCTTTAGAACAGGGGGACATGTTGCATTTTATTACTCTATGGATTTCACCTCAGAGATTGACAAAAGTATAAATGTTCTCTATTCTTGTGTTCCATTTTTGGTGAAGATTTTGTTGATTTATTATTATTAATATTATTTATTTATTTAAAACTGTGGCAGCATTTATTGAGTCTGAATTTATTGCTTTGGAATGGTTTTTTTGCATTTGCATTTTATCTATACCTTTAAGTATCATCTGTTCATCTGTTAAACTTCTAATAATTATTTAATCCATTCAGTATAGTTTTATACATACACTATTTGCAAAGTGTTGTTCTTGGTATCAAATTTCATACATTAGTGTCCCGTAATAAAGTAATCGTTAGAACCAATGTTGATTCCTTTTACCTTAAAATAGTATGCTTAAACATGAAAAATAAAAACCTTTAGAAGAGGGGTTGAAAATAGTATTCTTAAGTATGCTTAAATCTCAAGCAAATCTTAAACTTACTTAACTTACTTCAACAACGGTTCAAATTATGATGATAAAAATTATAAGTTATTTAAATAATCTTATTTATACAAGGTGATTCAATGATCGTCGGAAACACTTTGCGGTGTGGTGCAACTTACTAAAATGTTCCTTTTTTTTGTATATGCGTGGTTGGAAGTGATGCTTTGAGGAACAAACCAACTATCAAGCGAATTTCTCAAACAGCCAGCCGATGCCTAACTGATACCCGTCACGCGACGAGTTTGATACCCTCTGTGCACTCTATTTTATTCTTAGTTTGTGTTTTTCATTTCATCACCTATTTTTTTTTTTTTTTTCCTAATGCAGCTGGCAAATAGACCGTGCTCTTTTTATGCCATAAAGACATGCACAGACGTTATTCACTTTGCGTTACCCAGGGGCGCGTGTAACTTGATGGTAAGCCACGGATGCGGAGTAACAATGCCCCCGCAACGCTCTACGATCCTATTAGGACCGGGACCTACGGTTTAAAAGTGGATTTCGAACCATTACAAACACTCATGGCAACGCCGGGAGATGAAGCCGATACCTGTGGTACTGAGCGCTAGCCACTCGGCCATCAGGCCCCCATTACCTATTAATCAATAGAGGATCTCATTGCTGGGGTGGAACATAGGTGAACTTTGTGTAGACAACGAACAGGCTGACGGATATTGAGGGGAAGAAAGTGCTTTCCAGAAGGCAGTTTTGGGCTAACTGCCCACATTTGCGGTGTCATATGGGAGAAAATATAACCGCCTTCCTTCAAGCAGCCGAATTGCCTATTCGGGACGCTTACACACCCTTGTCACAATCGCCATCGTGTTTCCTCGTTATTGAAAACAATGACTGCAATAGAGGTCACCAGAGGATACTGAGGTTCACTGAGTCCACCTTCACGCTAGCTGTGGGGCTTACCACACTTTTTTTTAAATATTTTCTCCACAGCTTATCCCTGTACTTAGGGCTATTTAAGCTCTCTACCAGTTAGAAAAGCGAGGGAGGAACCACGAACAGCACCCTTGACTGGAGAACGGTGCCGTCCCTGAGGTAACTATCTTGTATATAAAAACCCTCGGAAAACACTCACCAGGTAGTCTGATTATAGACACGAGATGGTTTACATATATTGTCACAATCGCCATCGAGTTTCTCCATTTCTGAAACCAGCGACTATACAACAGTGCGCCAAAGGAATCGAACCTCAGATCTCTTACACACTACTACTACGCCACACCACGCCACATCACTGTGCCTTGAGCTGACGTGCCCCTTTACAATTTGGGAATTATGTGGGTGAGAAGAAGTCTGATTGGGCTCTGTGTCGTTCTACGGTCATATGAGACCACCACCACCACCCCTACTACTATTATGCTCCACTACATCAATGTGCCTAGAGCTGAGTTGTCCTTTACAGTTTGGGAATGATGTGGGAGAAGAAGTCTGATTGGGTTATGTGTCGCTCTAAGGTCATATGAGACCACAAGTACTACTACGTCCCACCACATCACTGTGCCTAGAGCTGAGTTGCCTCTTTACAGTTTAGGAATGATGTGGGTGAGAAGAAGTCTGATTGCGCTTTGTGACGCTCTACGGTCATGAGGCCGGGAACTACTGTTTAAAGTGGATTCAGAACCACTACAAACATGCATGGACCGCCGGGACTCGACCCTGAAACGTGCACCTTGCACACTAGCTGCGTGCATATTGCCATTGAACCACAAGTCGGTCCATCCTTTGAATCTGGCAACTTAAAATCTCTTGAGAAATATTCGTCATTTGTCCAAGAATGTCACGGATATCCATTCATTCAGAGTTTTCGCTTTTAACCCCACCTGCGTACCTTTGCCAATTCTTTTTATAGAATCCCAACCCTTTTAAGTCGAACTTTGGGAATTAATTCCGCGCGATAAATGAATCCTGCACCCTTTCGCTGCCTAATTTGCGTGAACTTCTCTGCTGGAGGGTGTAGGGGTGGGGGTAGGGAGCGGAAAAGGTGATGACAAAAGCGGAGCGATGTCCACTCTCCACGCTTTCTATACAGACCCCCTTCTTTGGGAGGCGGAAGTATCCGTTCGGCCAGAAGCAATTGTTTTGTTTCATATTTTCATCTCCATCCCGATGGTTTGTCAGCAGCGATTGGGCCGCGGGAATTATTGATGCTGCTAAGCTGTCGCCGCCCTCTAAATTATTTCTTTTCGTAAATACGCGTTTTGGTAAAAGGGCTTCAGGCTCTAAAGGTTTACTCTGTTTGGCGAAGTTTGTTGTCTTGCAAGAAAATTTCGTTCCTTTTGTGGGTTGTTTTAAAGTTGCAACGAACGCTGTGTCGACTGGACTGTTTTTGGGAAGAAATTCTTTCGTTAATTATTTATCAGGAATGGGTTAGTTGTGTACGCTTTGTTTTCGTGGTATTCTTTTTATTGATTTTTTTTTTTTTTTCATAGTGACGATATTGTAAGTCATTTAAAAGTTTATGTTCAGGGTTGAATTTAATAAATCTATATACTAGTGAACCCTAGAAACTATATATATATATATATATATGTGCGTGTGTGCGTACGTGCGTGAGTGCGTGCGCATAGGATACTTATAAAAGAAACTATCTCGATATGTGAGCCCCTAGCCATAATACCGTTCACAGAAACTGATCAAAATTTTGGTTTAAGATATTTTGAAGTATGCATTCAAGATTCATATGAAAACAACTGTTAAATTTAACAATTACCGTTACAATGGCATAATTTCAAAAATTTCAAATGCCTACTTTTACTACACCTATTTTATTTTTTTTTTTTTTTTTTTTTTTTTTTTTTTTTTTTGTTAATGCTATCGTCAGTTAAACTCCATAATTAGCGTGAGGCATGGTGGCAAAAGTGCTAAAGCTCTAGTCATTGATGCCAGAAGCTTCAGATTCGAATCCTGGCTGTAGCATGGATGTTTGTGAGTGGTTCGGGATCCACTTTAAAACTGTAGGTCCCAGTCTGTTTATCCCTCGCGTGCACAAGATGACCGTAGAGCGACAAACCAAAGCATTGAAACAGAAGCTGCCCCTTTCCCTTCAACCATGGGTTCGTGGCCTTGGTATAGATATCAAACGGAATAAGAAACAACAACAACAGTTTTTCATTCAACTTGAAATTTATATGCTGTTTGCCATCTTTTCTTTCCTACAACTGATAAAATCTAAATCAAATTATGGAAATCAGACAATTCGTAATATATGACGATAAAATTAATTTTGATACTTTATGGCTACGAGTACAATATTAAAATTTGCAATACCGAATTTAATTTATCAAAACAAGTTAAAAGCCATTATTTACTAAAACGTTTATGTCTGGGGATAGTGTTGCACCTTGTTTGTGCTTCAAATCAAACTATTGTTGTCGTATGTAACTAAATCTCTATTTTCCGTAGATATCAACTTACCTGCTTGTAAACAAACCTATTATCATGATAGTATGATATGAAAGAAGAAAAAATGAGTTGTTATCGATCTTGCTTTAGATAATTTAACAAAGGACATGCGAGTGTTTATTTTGAGCTCTACGTGTTATTTTTATGACAGAGCAGACTCATTAAATATTCAGCGTTGGCTTTTTGGAGTATTTAGCTAATTAGCATGACACGCGATACTTTGAATAATTGATTTTCTCGGCAAATTTCAACGGCCGTCATGTTATGCTTTATAAGACGCCATTTCTGTGTCACAACGAGATCTATTCATTTTCCTGAGTTTCTTTGCACATAAAATTGACGATTATCTTCCGGTTTCTAGTCCAATGTTCTAGGTCCTAATTAGCAGTGTAGAACATTTTATTGTAATATTAATTATGTTTAATTACGATATATTTCTCTATATAATTACATATATTTCTACGCTATATTTCGACCTGATGACCAATTTTCTAGCGCTCTGGCCTTTGGTACAGCAGGCTCCAGGTTCGAATTATGGCGGTAGCAGGGATGTGTGTGAGTGGTTCGGAATCCACCTTAAACTGTAGGTGCCGGTCTAGTTCGTCCAAAATGTTCACAAAATGACCGTAAAAGCGATAAATCAAACCAAATATCTTGTACACTGCAATCTAATGGTCAATTGGCTAGCGCTCTGGCATTTAGTATCACAGACTGGTGGCGGCATGAATATTTGTGAGCGGTTTGGAAAGCATCCCCGTTAAACTGTATGTTCTGGTCTGATTACTCCAAAGTGTACACAAAATAACCGTAGAGCGACAGACAAAAACCAAACCTCTTGTACACTACTTGGCTTGCGTTCTGGCATTTGGTACCACTGGTATCAGATTGATGATCCAATTGGCTCGCGTTCTGGTATTTGGCCAATACCACTGACTGTATCAGATCCGTTAAATCGAACTCCAAAGTGTACCAAAATAACCGTAGCGACAGACAAAACCAAACCTGGCGGTGGCATGGATGTTTGAGAGTGGTTCGCAAATCACGTTAACTGTAGGTTACCGTCTAATTAGTCCAAAGTGTGCAAAAATGACTGCAGAGCGTCAAATCAAACAAAACCTTACTGTAAGTTTAACTGCTACGTTATATGTTTAAAGAAAATTAATAAATGTATCTAGTAAATATGATTCAAAGTTATTGCAGTTGTCCGCACGGAAGTATTGCTATTTTTCATAACTGCGCTCTGTAAACGACGCTTTGTAACTTAAACCCTTTGCAAGAAGTTTATAATGATGACGAAATGCCACTGACTTTATATGCTGTAACATCTCGGCCTATACTAGACTTATAGCCGCTTCAAGAAGAGGGCCAGTTTCAGGTTCATGGGAACACTTTAATTTTTAGTTCCAAGCATTATATACATAAATACAAACTCTATTTGCAAAAAAAGGAAAATTAAAGATAATTTGATTCAAAAGTGCAGTTCACTCCAAGGTCGGAGATTTTCAGAGTACTCCAGTCTACGACGAATCTAAAAAATACGCGGTCTGCTGCAGACCTTAATTATCACACGAAACCACAAAGGGTTTACTTTAAAAAACAGTTTCTGTTCAGTCACTTCAGAGAAAAAGTGCAAAAACAACACTTCTGGTAGACTCGTCGCAGAATTCTGTCTCTTCTTCACCAAAAATCTCCTTTTAAGACAATCCGTCGAGATGGGGGTCATTTCACTTCACTCGAGTAGACATTTCGTGTGGTCGATCACCCATCATGATAGAACAACTCATGGTATAGTTCATATTCAGTTTGTAGTTGTTTCGACCTGTGAATGGCGCACAGACATTCATTAATTTCCCGAGTCTCATTATACATGATGCCGAATTTCTGCTATTCCATTAGAGTGACAGGTAGGTCTCATGAGTACAAAAACACTCATTGCATGTAATATAGCTATCCCCCATACAGCTCGTCTGCTTTCAAATCTGAGTGATGGGTTGTTATATATTTATCAAATAACATACATTCCTCTCTTTTTGGGAATAAAATGCCAAAATTCTTCCCGTGAGAATAAATGCTACAAGATCGTTGTGATTGGGATTAACATTTCGATACTGGACCTGAAATCATAACGCTCCTATCCTGAACAGAATATCCATATGAACCAATTTTTGTAGACATTTTTACATCAAAAGCAGAGAATAAAAAAAAAAATGATAGTTTTTCACATCCGTAATTGCCACCGATGTCTGTCATAATGTCGGTTATTCTGAATCGCAACAAGTCATACAAAATAAAAACAAATTTATAGTAGACTGATATCTGTGGTGAAAACATCTATATGTAATATCGTCTGACCAAATGCCCACTCCCACCAGAACGAGAACAATAAAACTCATCTTCTTTTTGTCCTTCGATAAGCGACACTTCCAGGAAATGCCTTCCGTGTGTTCCACTGCCCCCTTCATATTTCCCGGATCGGGCACACATCGATATAACGGATCTCTGGGAACATAAACGGGAAAAGATACTCTCCGGAAATCGAAACTGATCTTCGTGATGCAACGGCCGGACTCATCATCAAGTGGGGAGCAAATTCCACCCCCTTAATCTTCGGGACTGCCCCGGAGAAGGGGTGGCGGGGTGAGCAAGAGATGGACATCGTCTGCTGTGAGAGGTGCAGCCGGAAATGAGGGAGCCCCCTCCCCCTGAGGGATCATTAGGGAGCGGGGGGACATTCGTCACACAAAAAGTCGTTTGGTTTGTGTCGTTGGGGGGGATGGTGATGAGATGTGTGCTGAAGATGGAGGGATGCTTTGATGTTAACATGAGTGTCAACGGGCGGTTTGACATGGTTTGCGGAAAGGGCGTTCGTACTCTTTCTACTCAATGAAATTTTGTGGAGGGTCGACGGTGATGTAACTATCTGCTTCTGTAATACATTTTTCATTTTCGCTCGGTTGCACTTCCAGTATGGGGGTTTGATAAATGGAAAAATTGCTCGGACGTGATGTTCAGCAAATGGAAATGTGCGGCATTTTTTTTTTTTTTTTTAATTCTTCAAATTCGCTGGAAAATCATTTTAATTTATCGAAATCTTTTTGAATATTTTTTTTTTTAAAATCATGTGCGAACATGATGTTGTCCTGGTTAGGGGTTCGTGGCGCAATCCAAAAAGTGCAGCAAGCAAATAAAGTGATATTCCAAATTTGCAAATTTTGCCGGAAAAATAGTAGTTTGGGCCCCTTAACTCTTGAAAGGATTCATTAATAAAGTTAATCCTCAGGAATTTTCTGAGAATTTGGCTTTTGCTTGAAGTGTTTCGTAGTATCGGTTTGAGGCACTTTTCACGCTTTCTTCATTCTCGCTTGGTTGCACTTGCAGGGGGGGGATGATAAATGGAAAAATTGCTCGGACGTGCATAAAATTAGCAAATGGAAAATGCACGGCATTTTTTTTTTTTTACATATTTAATTTTCAAATTCACTGGAAAATTATGTTAATTCATTAAAGTCTTTTGAATTTTTTTTTTTTTTTTATCATGTGTGAACATGATGTTGTCATAGTTAGGTGTTCGTGGCGCAATCCAAAAAGTTGTTGTTATCGTATCCATGGATTTAAATATATAATAAAGTTAGATAAAGTCAAAAGTCTTCACGATAGCGGCCGCTAGCAATGGCGCCGCTTCACTATACAGGACTTCTCTTAAGTTGGCCTCGATTGGCACCCTACCCAATTGCAAAGCATGGGGAGTGAGTGCTGGGCACACCAGAATGTGCTTGGGTGTTAGGAAAGCAATCCAAAAAGCATAGCAAGCAAATAAAACTCCATTCCAAATTTGAAAATTTTGCCGGAAAATGGTAGTTTAGGTTCCTTAACTCTTGAAATGATTCACGAATAACGTTAATCCTCAGGAATTTTCTGGGGAATTTGGCTTTTGCTTGAAGTGTTTTGTAGTATGGTTTTGAAGCACTTTTCACGTTTTGGCTTGGGATTTTAAACATTTGTATATCCAGTGGCTATAAGTACTCGTAGAGCGTTGATCAATTCTTTCTTTTTTGAAGTTTCCTATTTTTCACTTTTGGCATTTTCCGGTACCCATTGAGCTCTATAGTACTTCTTATTGTATTTGGAATACTTCGTTCTTCATTTATGCCTAGAATTTTCAAACTTTGATATATTCTTTTGGGTATTGAACGTGATAACGTTTTTTGTAGAATTTGGAATACTTCATTCTTCATTTGCGACGACATTTATCTTACTTTCGTATATTCATTTAGAGATTCTTGAACAATTCATTCTTCATCTATTCAGCATAAGAAATTCTTGATCTATTCACCATTGCTCTATTCATATGGCTATAGAATTTGGAAATTTTATTGAAGATGGAATGTTAATAAGCAGCTCCTCCTGTTCTAGCGTGTGATTGACTACTAAGACATTACTCCACATTACAAGTTCATCGTGATTAGGTTTTTAGTGTTGACGCCACATCACGCACTGGCGCGAGATGCGCAGTGAAAGTATATGTTAATGAAATAATACATGTTAATGAAATAAAATATTTTCTGAATAATATATGTTAATGAAAAAAAAAAAATACTTTCGTTTGTAACATTTCTAATTACCTCTTATTTTTAAAGAAACATTTCGATTCCTGATTTATATGTGAATTGTGGGCAAAAACAAAATACAGAGATCATTTCCGCAAACCAGAATTTTATCCATTTTTAATTAGAAAATAAAATAAATCGTTTATATAAAATAAAAATTTCATTTTTTTTTTTTTTTTTTTTTTTTTTTTTCTGATTTTGATTTATTTTCTGAAGCCAACAAGTCTTACTTTTAATCTTAAAAAAAAAAAAAAACTCAAACGAAAAGGGAAAATAAAAGGAATATAATAATTTTTTTGCTGCCAACCGATATAAATCAACTTTCCATCTAAAAAATGGCAACAGCCATTCTATTCCATTTCTTTTTCTATTCCGGAAATTGTGATTCTTATAATGTTGCCATCCGCAGAGGTTAATGAACATCACTATCAAATCGGTTTTCATTTCGGGGCGGGCCTACTTTTTTCCCTCAGCCAATCACCCGTCTACTCCAGGATCGTTTGACTCTGGGAATGGTATTGAGGTCGGGGTAGGGGGTAGGGGAAGGAAAAGCCATTTCCGATCTAGACATATGATCGAATGATATAATGTACACAGTGTACGATTATTTGATGTCTAATGGCGGCAAAATAAGGTGCATTCTTGATTAGGGCTGTCGTGTTAAACGCTAGGAAATTACAGATGGCATTTTTTCGCCGCTATTTGTTAGCTTCCGATAAAGCCATTGTGTCGTAATTTAAACAGGCTTGTAACTTTAGTGTAGTCCATTAGAGGAGTTTATCTTTTATGTCAGATGGAGGCCACACATATCTTTTTTAAGAAGAAGGACTTTTATAGGTTGGGTATAGTTTTAACTTTATTGTTGGTTTTTATTTTGTTTAGTATTATTAAATAAAAAACTAGATCTTTTGAATTTATGACCAAAATATTGCTGACGAAAAATTAAAATATTCTAAATATTCATAAAAGAATAATCCAATGCCTTTTAAATGAAATCTTTTGTTTTTTTGTAATATTATTGTGATGTTTTTATTTTAAATTAAAATAATTCATAAAATATATTTATTTCAAACAATGCTCTTAGTTTTATTATTAATAAATATGTTTTTTATTTATTTTGTTTATTTTTTTTGAAAAAAGTAAAAAAAATGCTGTTTTCTTTCCACATAAACAAATTCATAAAATATAAACAAATGTTGTTTTCTTTGACAAACAAATGTTGTTTTCTTTCCACAAAATGTTGTTTTCTTTCCACATAAACAAATTTTGTTAAGATTGAAATATTTATTATTAAAACAAATGTTGTTTTCTTTCCAAATATTTTATTAAACAAATGAAATATTTTCTTATAAATGCTGTTTTCTGTCCAAGAAACATTTGTGTTAAGAATGAATTATTTTTTTTTTTAAAAATTCTTAAATTATTCTAAAAAATATTTTATTAAGCAAGATATATTTAAATAAACCAAAAAACAAATAAAATTGTTATTAAACACGAAATATTTATTATTAAGCAGAAAATACTTTTAGATTTTGTGTTTTTAAGCTTAAAATATTACCTACATTAGGGGTTAAACTTCAAAGTGGGCTTTAATTGAAAAGTAGCAATATTTATTATTAATTAAATCAATTCAAATTAAATTATATATATTTGCTTAAGTAGTGTATTCAAATGTCCGATGAGCTTCAATAGTATCAGATTTGACATTACCAGAGGCACTATTAGAGGTCTGCTACGCTGCACATACTAAATTTTTAAGCCAAAATTCAGAACGAACACACTCAAGGGAGACCTCTGGTAACCCTTTCCCCACCACTCACATACAAGACAACATTGTCTGTGGTCTTATTTTATGAGCCATTTAATTTTTGTCTGAAAGATGAGTGGGAAGAGAACTTTTTATGTCGCCTCATTTAAAACTACAAGTGAATGCGTTGCATGAAAATGCTTTTGTGCATTTCTGTTTGGAGGGAAGAAATTTCGTCAACATCAGATTTTTCGTGGAGGCAACGACGCAAAAATCAGCAATATAAATAATTCTGAAAATAAAAACAACTCATTTCATTTCAATTTTTTTTTTTCATAAACTTGAAAAATATAAGCATAGGAAATAAAATAGCACTATATATGTAGCGATTTATCGTATGCGCCCGACTAACGGAAAAGCACCAGTACTTATTACTGATTAGCAGTTGCCTGATGGCCAATACTGTAGTTAGACAAGCCTGTTCTAGTTAGCCAACAGTGTACAAAAATGACTGTAGAGAAACCAAACCAATCTTTTTACGGATTAGTAGATCCACAAAAAAATTATCCCCATCATATAGTTTTAGAAAAATTTCTAAAAATTCTCTCCTTGCACGTGGTATATAATTAAAAACAAATCTGGAGTTACAAACTGAACGAAGTTTCATTACCATAGGTTTGGTTTGTCGCTCTACAGTTATTTTATGCACACGTTGGATTAATTAGACCGGGACCTATAGTTTAGCTGGATTAGGATTAATAGTTAGGATTTGAATCTGAAGTTTGTGGTACCAAAGTCCAGAGCGCTAGCCAATTGGCCATCAGCCGCCATTACCATAGAAGTGATTAATACCTTTACAAATTTGAATTTTTAAAAAATTTTCCTTATTTTTTAGATCTGCATTTTTAAAAATAAATTATAAAGATTATAACGTTTGAAAAGGCAGCTTTACAATCACTTAAACAAGCATAGAAATTATAAAATGACTTTTAATTCAGTTTCTTAAACTTATACCCAAAGAATGAATTCTCATAATTACTTTTACTAGCATTAATCACAAAAAAATTTTTTTTTAATCCTTTAGATTTGCTTTTTTAAGCAATACATTTTAAGTACAACTGATGATGATGCACCTTTACGATGATCTCTCGATATCTCCTTTAAAGAAAGCACATGGATTGCAATATGGACTGAATTAAATTCGGAATATTTCAGTGTGTAGTCATTCAGTGATCAAAATATGCTTGTCCATGCTTAGTAGGATCTACTCCCGAGATCTCCAATTCAGCAAGAATCGCTCCCCCCCCCCATCTCTGCTTGGAATTGTGTCAAACTCGTCAAAACTAAGAGTCATTTTAGATCTACCGCATCCATTAAAATGATAACAGATGATGTCAACGATAAGATTAACATCGCATGTAATTAACTGGAATCGTTTCCATTATCTCCAACGCCCAGAGTTCCGAAATGTCCGCGATTCTTGGCATCATGTCGTGTGCTAAGAATGCTGTGATTGAAGCTGCTGATGGACACGGTGACCTTCTTCTGATGTCTCGTCATCGTCGTCGTGATGCAGTTGCAGTTGGCATTAGGACAAACAGTTGGCATTAGGCTTTTATTTATTTTACTTTTAGTTTCACCGATGTATATATATGGAGACATAAAGTTTTTATATAGTGAATCAATTTTATGGTTTTGTTATGCAAACTGATTGTACTACCTTGACTACTCAGCTTTTATTTATTTCATTTTTCTCTTATGTCGTACATATGTGTGTGTGCGTGTAAGACAAGAAGCAGTTTTTATAATATTGAGATTTAGAGGCAGCGGCTTTTAGTACGCCAAAAGTTAGGGATTCTTATCCATTTTTATTTATTAGCTTTTTTTAATGTGAAGTGTGAAACCCAAGATTGTATTTTTTATCTATGTATATATAGGGATTATTTTATTTAAGATTAGGTGGTGATTAGGAAAAAATATATATGAGGGTTATTTTGTATATAAGATTATTTTATCTATGTATGTTATTTTATATATTACAAAATTATATCTAAGCATATATACAGGGGTTATTTTGCATATGTAGCTTAGTTCATCTTGGACCTGATGATAGAGTGATTAGCGTTCTGGTGGCGTAACGATACCCCCGCAACGCTCTACAATCATGTTAGATCGGGACCTACGGTTTAAAGTGGATTCCGAAGCACTACCAAAATCCATGGCACCGCCGGGACTCGAACCCGAAACCTTTAGTTCCGAGCGCCAGCCACTCGGCCATTCAGGCCCCCGAGTTGTTTCAATATTGATGAAATTTTGTTTATGCATTAATAAAATTAAGTATAATAAATAATAATAACAATTAGGTAACAGCAAAACCCAAACAAGTTTCATATTTAATTAAGAAGCAGTTAACCACGGGTGTTATTCCTTTTTTCATTGACTAGACATAATCAAGTGAGCCATTCTTTCCATTTCCTTTATTACCGGAGCCACCATCTTCCATCCTCTCCGCCAATCAATTTGTCGATCCTGCATCATCCGCCCCCCCACCCCCTTTCCTGGAGCAACAAAAACTTCCTTCCCTTGAAAAATTAAATCCGACATCCGTTATTACATGCGTCAGATAAAATTAAGCCGAAATTTTTTGGACGAAGACCCTACAACAACAATTGCAAAAAAAAAAAAAAAAATAAAAAAAAAAAACATATATTAATAAATACTCTTCTGGAACTTGGGATATACTTTCAGAGGGGGAGCGATGAACAACAACAACAACAAAACAACAACAACGAAGAATAAAAAATGAAAATGGTGGCCAGACCCCATTTTGTTTTAGATGAATGGTCCAATTTAGTAATACCCAGATCATGATTCAACTTTAATCTAATTGGTCTAGCTAAGATACCATCAAGAAGACGAAAAAATTTTTATGTCCCTGCACTTTGTCATATTGACGGTCGTTACGGAATCTTTGAAGAAACGTTTATTTCTTTTCTGAAACAAATGTAAACCAAACATTTTGCTTTTTAAGGATGACACTTTTTTTTTGTTTTCTTGTAAGGAGAAACTGAAATGAGTGGTTAAACTTGGTAAATGGTGGTTACAATTAAAGGGTAATGGGTTATGGTGGTGGTTAAGAACATAACATTAAAGTGTGAAACATTTATCACATATATTTTCTTCGGTGCTTAATTTTTTCTTTATAGTGGTATATGATACTTTTGGAATAAGTCCCACTACTATTTCTACTACTTCTACACCACACCACACCCCATCACTATGCCTAGAGTTGAGTTGCCCCCTTTACTGTTTGGGAAGGATGCAGGTGTGAAGAAGTCTGATTGTCTCTGTGACGTTCTACGGTCATATGAGACCGACCTATAGCTTAAAGTGAATTCCGAACCTCTACAAACACTCATGACACCTCCGGGATTCGAACCTTAAACCTGTGGTACTGAAGCTCCAGAGCGGTAGCCACTTGACCATCAGGCCCCAAATAAGTCCCACTAGGTGTATGCCCTGTGTGGACACAAAAATATGTCTAGTGTACGACTTTTGCTTAGAATATGACTTGCGTGCGATAAAATAATGACCAAATAGGTCAAATGGCCCATTGCATAGAAGCGTCATCTTAACAAATTCCAAACAATCAGTATTCATATTTTCTGTAAGTTAATATAGTGGTTCGGTATGCGACCTTTATTTGCAATACGACCTCAAGTGCGATAAAATTTTTGGCAAATGGATGGATGTCTGAACTTTGCATAGAAGCGACATCTTAAAAAAAAGACCAAACAAGCCGTATTCATATTTTCTGGAAAGTTGATATGATTGTTCAATATACGACTATTATTTGCAATACTACTTGCTTGCAATAAAAATTTGGCCAAATGGATGGATGACACAGAAATGATGAATCAAATGATGGACTGCACAGAAGCACTACTTTAACATAGCCCAAACGAGCCGTATTCACATTTTCTGGATGGTTTGTATGGTTATTCCGTATACGACCTTTGTTTGGAATACGACTTGCGTACATCAAAATCTTGTCCAAATGTATGAATGTCAAATACTTTGCAGAAAAGAACTTCCCAATAATTCCAAATAAGCTGCAATGGCATTGTCTGAAATAACCAGATAGTTCCGAAACACTCTGAGGAGAAGACAGACGCAAAGTTCTTTGAGACAGGCTTATAGTAAATATCCAGACTGGAGATCGTTCATGAGATACAAGTAGTGATAAAAAAAAAAGTCAGAAGTCAGTCAGTCAATACCATAAATTGTGTATTATTGTAATAACAATAGCATTTTTAACATGAAAACGGATGAAAAAGATAGATCTGATGGATCTTGTAAAGAAATAGAGGCGTATAAGAGAAAACTCACCAAACCATGAAAGTGATAAGTTTGGTGGGTCTTATAAATAGATAGAGCTGTATATGTATAAGAGACGTCCCACCAAATCAGGGTAGAGATAGGTTTGGTGGGTCTTGTAAAAATTATAGAGACATGTAAGTGTAAGAGAAGACCTATGTAACCATGTAAGAGATAAATTTGTTGGGTTCAGTGTATGCAAGTATCTCTTTGATTGGCCACTCTAGCCTTTATGCAATCTCAAGAAGTACCGTTTACTGTTCAGTTATATAGAGAAGAATTTCTTGGTCAAATTTTTTATCCTTATGTAAGTGCAGTGGGGCCTGAGGGTCAAGTGGCTAGCGCTCTGACACTCGGTTCCATGGGTATCGGGTTCGGGTATGCTATGGATGTTTGGAGGGGTTCGGAATCCACTTTAAGCCGTAGATCCCGATCTTATAGGACCTTAGAGCGTCACAGAGCCCAATCAGGCTTCTTCACACCCACGTCCTTCCAAACTGTAAAGGAGCAACACAGTTCTAGGCACAATGGTGGTGTGGTGTGTGGTGTGTGGTGTAGTAGTAGTATGTTGAGTTGATGACTCTTAACACTACGACTTTATTTCTATGGTTTGCTGATTAAGTGCTTTTAAACCTGTAACTTTAGGGTTAAAGAATTCTAGCAACATCAACGCATCCACTATTTTTGAAGTTTACTTTATTGTACAAGTTATATACAGAGAAGGGAGTAGATCTTAACACCCCAATAGCAACATTTCGTGTGAGTATCCAGGAAGAATCCAGTTTTACAACAAGAGCATCGCCACCCTGCTTTACGTTGAAAGGATGACTACAAATTACAAAGTTCTTTCATGCTACAAGACGATATCAATAAATTTCTACAAAGATATCCATTAATTACTGTCTATTCATGATAAAATGATAAACATCATTTTCGTTATAATTCTCATTTTATTTTCAAGCATTTTAATGTACAACAAAATTAATCGCAAAATAAAAAAAAATAATCATAAGAGAGTTATGTATGTACAGCTCTTTAAGCTTTTTTGGTTGAAAGTAATAACTTTCCTTCAAAAAGAATTTTTATTCAATTAAATGTCTAGACGAGAATTTCATTTTTTTCTCCCCTGATAACTACATAGATAGAAAACGTTGTTTCTTTATATTACCGCTAGTTTCAAACCCAATAAGCAATATTTCGAAATTTTTAATTTTAATTATTTTAATACATTGATTTTTGTTTTATAAGATGAAGACAAAGTTTTGAAAAAAAAATCTAAAAAATCTAATTAATTATCTTTATAGTAATTAGTAGCGAATCAACATCATGCTGTTTTTGAAAAGCGTAGGCAGTAATTTTCATTGATAAAAGTTGTTTATCATAATATTAAATGTGATTTATTCAAATCTTACTATTTCTAACATTATAATTATTAAGTCCAAAAATAGTCTAAACCTTTTTTTTTTCTAATTAAAGATAATCCTAGTATAGCACGGTCTTTAGGTTCCTAAAAATTCTGTGTTATACGAAAAAAAAATTTTTTTTACTTACAAGTACTTAAAAATAGATATTTCAAAAGTTTTAGTTGAAGATAGTAATTTAAAGTTTTATAATGGAGATTTTTTTAAACTTAAGTAAATATATTTATTAAAACAATAATTAATAACAAGTAGTACTAATTAATATTTACATGATGTTTTCTTCGTCATTAGAACTGATCGTTAATAAACTTTCCAAAACGATCAAAAATCTAAACCTCTGATTTTAATTAGTTAAAAAGACTTTTAGGACTTACTTTTTTATTTGTACTAAGTATTGATCAAATCAGTTTTGGAAAAAATATTTAATGTTTTTAATATGATTTAATCGAATAATATTAATATTATTTCACAACATAATTAGCCAAATTCATCATATAATAATCCACATCACACAAAATAAGTTAAATCCATCATCCAATAATCCACATTACACAATATAATAAACCGAATCCATCATTCGCATTACACAAAATGATTATTTGTATTCATCATTCACAATACATAATTTAATAATCCGTCACCACCCTTCAAATTTCACATAAGCCGAATCCCTCATTCAATAATCCACATCACACAACATAATAAGCCAAATCTATATTCCATTAATATCTGAATCTATAATACCGAATCATCTAATAGTTCATATTGCGCAATATAATAATCCGTATTCATCATCCACATTACTCAATGTAAGCCAAATCCATCATCCCATAAACTATATTACACAATATAAGCATCATCTATATTCCACTTTAAATAACATAATAATCCATATATTCATCCAAATGATAATCCACTTTACACGATAATAAGCCATATACCATTCATGAAAATAATTATCCACTTTACACCACATAATAATCCATATACCATTCATGAAAATAATAATCCACTTTACACAACATAATAAGCCATATACCATCCATCCTAATAATAATCCACTTTACACAACATAATAAGCCATATACCATTCATGAAAATAATAATCCATTTGCACAACATAATAAGCCATATGCCATACATAAAAATAATAATCCCCTTTAAACGACATAATAAGCCATATACCATCCATCCAAATAATAATCCATTTACACAACATAATAAGCCATATACCATCCCTCCAAATAATAATCCACTTTACACAGCACAATAAGCTATATACCATCCATCCAAATAATAATCCATTTACACAACTTAATAAGCCATATACCATACATCCAAATAATAATTCACTTTCACAACATAATAAGCCATCTACTATCCATAAAAATAATAATCCACTTACACAACATAATAAGCGAAACAGTAGTCTGCATTAGTATATAGTAAAAGAAAAGCAGTTGAAATTCTTTAATAATTATATTTAATATCTAAAATGAATTTAAAATTTTAATAAATTTAAAAATTCTAAATGCAGATACAACATGGCATACACATTCGGAAGAAAAATATTTATTAAACAAGCCTAGTAACCAGGCAGAGTTTTAGTTGGTTAAACCTTTCCTCTCTGACTGAACCGTATACCATTGCATAAAAATAACATTTTTAAAGATATCATAAGTTGTTTAGATTAGAAAAATATATCTTATCTTCTCCGAAACGAAATTCTGAATGTGGAACCGTGGAATATTTTTTAAATTATTTGAAGAATTTTTCATACACTATAATAGCCTATATGAAAAAACCATGTCTTCAGTTTACTAAGACAGTTAAGTATAATAATGATTAATAAGTATAATTTATATAGGTGTAGGATATGTGTTTTATTAGTAAATATTTTTAAATATCATATTTTGTTCATTTTTTCTATGAGATGATAATATGTTAGAAAAAACATTTTAATCTTATTATTTTATTTTAAAATATTTTCATTTAAATAAACTAGAATGTAAAACATTTATAACTAATCTCACTTATAAAACTGAATAAAATATAGTCTACCTATTCATATAATATCTTTGCAATGCATTGACGGTTAATTAGTTAGTCTTTAATTAGTTAGTTCCAAAGATATTTGCAAAACTCTTAAAAAATAATTGAAATATTTTTATTAAATGAAATAAATTTAATTTCATAGCTTGCTGAATTTATTAAAATGTGACAAAAATTTTCTTAAAAATAATATACTTAAAATAATTTTCTCTCATTTTCTAACATTAAACTTTAGAGAAAGCCTAATTGTTAATGAAATTTTTTATTTATACATATTGTTAATGAAAACTTTTTGTTTATACAAACCGCTAATGAAATTTTTTTATATATATAATCAAAACTTGTTTATACAAATTGTTTATTTCAAAATCAGTGAAGACTGTAGAATACATAGTCACGAATATATTTGTTAAATGTTGATATAAAACTTAACTTTTTTTCTTTTCTTCTATTAAAAATTAATATTAATCAATAATAGATTTATATGAGATTAACGTAAGGACGTCCCTGTCTTCTACATTAAAAACTGTAAAAAAATATTTTTTAAAAAATTAATGTTCATCCTCTGAACCAGCACCAACTCTGTGCACTCTTGCAAGGACGCCAACATGAGGACTTTCCAATAATAAAAAAATTTATCAGATTAATCCTCCTCTGATTCTGAAGCACTTGATCATAAATAAAAAAAAAAAAAAAAGGTGCGTCAGACAAGATTCAATTTGGGAGGACCCCCTCGGATGGCTCTGAATCGGGAGAATTCTCTGAATGAAGCAGAAGCAACATCCAGAGCAGAGGGGTGGAGGGGGACTCTGGGGATCTTTAATCACTCTCGTGACTCAGCGCCCCCGTCCTGTGGGGGCATCGCCGGCCACTTGTTTGTCAACCCCAGAGTAATATCACGGAATGGCCTTTCTGTTCTTTTTTTTTTTTATTATTCTTTTTTCCTTTTTCATAACTCGAATCCGTTCTTTTTGTTCAGTGCCACCCCAGACACAGGAGGCCATGCATAAACGATTTGCCATATAGGAAATTGGATAGTTTCGTGCTTTAGTGATGATTGTATGCATGCATGCATGTATGCGTGCTGGCCCCCTCTCCATTTTTTTTTTTTTTTTTTTTTTTTTTTTTATTGTTGTTCTTATTATTCGTCTTGCGGTGGAACGATTACGGTTACGATTACGAAGTATTTTCAGGGATGATATGCAATATGGAAAATGTGCATAAGTCGTAAGAACCAGTAACGTAGTAGTAGATGGAATATGGTGCTTCCGTGTGGTTTTGGGTTGCCACTTTTGGATTAGGGCTTTGGGTCGTGTAATGTGAGGAGTTGATGAATTAATTTTGGTGTGAAGTGCGGTCTTTGGAATGGTTTTTATTCATAATGGTATCTCGTGTGAGAGGTCTGATGGAAATGGAGTATTAAATAGGCGGGAAAAATTGCAATTATGTATTTGATGCATTCAACAATATGGGCGTAGAATAGGCTTTATGTTTTATTAATGAATGATTTTTACACTGAAATTAATGCAATTATTTATTAGCTGGAAGTTATGCTCAGTACAGTCAATTCTCGTTCAACCACTCCCCCAAAAAAAAATAGCTTCGCCATAAAATGTGGCGATTTAACTGAGGATTATGTAAGGATTAACTGTGTTAAATGTTTAATAGGATAATGGTACATTTTCAGAGCAAAAAAAAAAAAAAAAAAATGTATTCAATGTTTCATGTATTATTTTTGTACTGTTATTAATTTAATTTATAAAATGTTGACAAATATGAAAACTAAAATACATGCATGAATATGTGGAATTTTTTGAATTTGACAAAAATGAACAAAAACGTGTATTTGAACAAAAACTTTTTATTTAAAAATGAACAAAACAAAAAATTTGTTTAATTAAAATGAACAAAAACATGTAAAAAAATTTGACAAAAAGGAACAAAAACGTGTATTTCACATAAACGCTACTAACTGAAAAAAAACGTAAAACACATCACATAAAACATGGTCTTAATCATGGTCATTAAGGTCTGATCTTTAAAATAAAGCAATGAATAAAAGTTTCACATTTTTTTTTCACGATATGCAGACATGCATCCATTACGCATGCATTGAACTAAAATATTGATACTATTTTAAACTACAGCTGAGTGATAGCCAATCGAGTCATTTAAAGCAAAAAAATGCAAGAGAAAAAATGTAATGATTACAACAGAAATGCGAATTACTGAATTTATTCATAACCTTTCAGTTCAATGCATATGTATAACATCATTAAAAATATACAGTTAAAATTTTATTAGATTCTGAAAACTATCATAACAGATATGATTGTTATCGTATTTCCTGTATATTAAAAAATAAGCATTTTTCAGAAATTCAACTGAATGTACGTGAATTCAGTATCCTAATAGCTCGTAATTAAATTGCAACTTCTTCACTTTCAATGACTCTAGAATCAAAACTAAAGGTCGGATCTTTAAAATAATGAATAAAAGTTTCAATTTTTTTCCACGATATACTTGTTAAATGCTTGTGTTTAACAAGTGATTAGAACGTGTCAGTTACCTAACTAAAAAATTGTCATAAACTGTCATTTTAAATCAATGACAAAGTTTTAAGCTGTCAGTGATTCCACGGTCAAATTAATTTATATTTGTAGAAATCAGTTTTCACAAAACGATATTTCGGCAATGGGTTGATATTCAGGACAGTGTCCTATATGATGTGGGATGATATTCAGGACAGTCCTATTGGAAAAGACCTTTGATTCCTCCGTTCATGTGGCAGTGATCGAGGCGTCTAGACAGCCTCGTGACACTACAAGAATTTTCGTGGACATT
Source organism: Caerostris extrusa (assembly GCA_021605095.1). Lineage (NCBI taxonomy): Eukaryota > Metazoa > Arthropoda > Arachnida > Araneae > Araneidae > Caerostris > Caerostris extrusa. The sequence continues at coordinate 71,537 of BPLR01017679.1, read as the reverse complement.
TCTATTTCAAAAAAGAAATTCCTAATGCTCCAAGCTATTATCATTTATTATACTCTCGTAAACATCATATACTAAGATCATGCATGCAATTCATTGATCAAATTTCTTTTATGATTATATTTTACTAGAATAGCATATAAATAAAATTATAATGAATTGTTCTTAATGTTTGTAACTTAACTATTATAAAAGTTACAAATTTCAAAACTATGTCGTCAAACTACAATTTCGGAATTCTTAAAGATCGTTGCATAAACTAATTTAGTCTCTGGGATTTGTTGTATAAAAATTCTTGTAATCACAAGGGGATAATATAAAAAAATTCAAATTTTCATTAGGGAATCTTGTTTCAGTAGGTCCCTGCAGGATTTAGATTCACAACAGAATCTGGTAGGTGGCGCTGCAATCGATATAATTCTTTTGTACGTGTGTTTGTCACTGAACTCCTCCTAAACGGCTGGACCCATTTTGATGAAATTTTTTAATAAATAAATGTAATAAAAACATAACTTCAATAAATGTAATAAATACTTAATAAATGTAATAAAAACATAACTTCAATAAATGTAATAAATATTTAATAAATGTAATAATAATAAATTTAATATAACATAAAAACATAACTTCGATAAAATTCTGTTTGAAGTAAATCATGTTTGAATCATGTTGAAACCACAATAAAATTCTGTTTGAAGTAAACCATGTTCGAATCATGTTGAAACCACAATAAAATCCTGTTTGAATCATGTTGAAACCATAATGCAATCATGATTGAGTCGGTCCCTGGATGGCTTTAGATCAGGGGTCTCCAAACTTTCCAGCCTTAGGGCCATACTATTTACTCCAGCAAATACCAAGGGCCAAAACTACCTAGGGTAACCGCGGGATGTTCACTAGTTTATAATGTTAGTGAGATTAATTTCAATTATTTGTTAGTTGTTATGCTTAAGTTAAATTTTCTGCGTATTATGCTCGTCATTAAGCTTTACCTAGAAAGTCAATAAAAACCGAGTTATTATCATTCTGTGTTTTTTTATGCAACTTATTACAACAGCAATAAGCTATTCGCTGTCGCGGGCTGGATTGATGACGCTGGCGGGCCGTAGTTTGGAGACCCCTGGTTTAGATTAACAATTGGATCCGGTAGGTGGCGCTTCAATTAGGTTCTTCACTGAGCTTCTCTTAACCTGCTTGTAATATATAAAATTTGATTTCCATTAGGGAATAAATATGAAGAAAAAAATCGAATTTAAAGTAAAAGAATTATTGAAATAGTAAAAGTTTAAAAGCTGAAAAAAAAAATATGAAAGAACATATTAAATAGCATTTACAGATATTTCAAATCTATTCATAAATTAAATTTTTTTTATTATCTTTTTCAGTGATTCAAATGTGATATGCAACATTGTGTACTCGTTTATATCAAATCAGAAAACCTTAACAATTTATTTCAATATTTAATAACTTTTATTTTCAATAAAATTATTTTCTTTAAAGTAAATGTTTTTTGTCATAAAAAATAAACAACTTTATTTTGTTCATGAAATGGTTCTTTTGTAAGGGTTGGCAGTTAAAATAAAAAGAAATATAATCAATCCTATCAACTGCAGCTGTTTGATAGGTTTACTTATTGAAGCTCTCAAAATTTATTCGGAGTTTTATTTATGCTCAATTAAATCGGCATAAGTCATAGTAATTTTATCGTAACATTAGCAAAAGAAGGATTTATTTGCAATCGTAGGTCTGTTGAGAAAATCGGCTCCCAAAAAACTATGTACGTTATGTTGCCATTAAATTGTATAATTATCTCATAAAATATCTAGCTATTTCATGAAATAATGGTTGAAGTCAGTTAAAATTCGGATACATTGATAATCGCACACATTATTTTTTCTACGAAATAATTAGTTATTCTATAAATTCAACTAATGAAAGGAAGTTAGGCGATTAAAAACGCAGTTCAGCATACAAAATTTTATCGACGATACAAACCACAATAAAATCAGTAACAACAAGCATTATTTAAAAGAATCAGAATTCGCTGTGTACATAATTTTTTAAATAAGCACATTCGATGTGAGATACACTGCTATAAATTGTTGTATTTTATGTGGCTACACTGTTTTATGTTACCACACTGCTTTAAATTCTCACTCTGTTTCTATGTTGCCCAACTGCTTTAAATTACAGTTTGATGCAACAGTCATCTTTTTAAATTGCCACTTTTTATTCTGCTACACCTTATATTCCTAGACTGTTTTCATGTTGCTACACTGTGTTATGCAATTGCACTGTTTTATGTCGCCATACTGCTTTAAATTACTGTCTTAGGTTATCATATTGCTCTAAATTGTCACACTGTCTTATGTTGCTGCATTGTGTTATGCAATTAAACTGCCATACTTCTTTAAATTACAGTTTTATGCTATCACATTTCTTTAAATCGTCACTTTTTATATCGCTTCACCTTATGTTGCCACACTGTTTTATGTTGCTACATTGTGTTATGCAATTACACTGTTGTATGTTGTCATACTGCTTTAAAATGACACAGTAATTAAAGTTTTCACATTGTTTTATGTTGTCATACTGCTTTAAATTGTTGTAGTGTTTCATGTCACACTGATTTATACACGAATTCCTTTGAATTTTTCAATCGGATAATTTATGTGTTTAATTATAATTATCACAAAAACTAGAAATACCATCATTCCAATCTACATGAGAACAGCTATCTCCGTATAAATACAAGATGCGTCATTAGTTTAGATATATAATCAGGATTTACATATTTTACTTATATACTAAATAGTATGAATGAACGAATGCTTTCTTTTAGATGATTCGTTCTATTTTGGTGTGGGAATTAGTGGATTTGATCTGCAAATGGGTATTGCGTATCATTGCAGTATTTATATAAAGAATGAAATTGAGCCTCATCAAGTTGCTTTAAAAAACTAGAAAAAAAGTTAACAACGTAAAACAGAGAGACTCCTGAGTTGTTTAATTTCAAATACTTTGTTCTCGAAATGCAATCTTTCGTCCTTTTATAATTCCCCCATTTTCAGAACGCTTATGGGCACACAACGAAAACTCGAGCAACCGATTTTCTTTTTCTCTTCTGTGCAATTAACGAAATGGTTCTAAAGCTTCGTTCTACCCCCACCCCATCCCCCATTCGAATAGAGAATCCGTCAAAGAGTAAAAAGAAAAAAATGGACAATTTTCCTCTCTTTTTTCAAAAACTGGCAACAACAAAAGAGCCAGACTAAAAGGTGGCAACAGTTTGAGCGGGATGCACCTGATTCGTTAATAACTTTCGGATTAAGTGGGCACTTCCCGCGAGCTTTAATTTTCTCGAATATTCGAACACCTTTTCAATGGAATAATATAAAAATGGCTAAAGCTGTGAATATAGCAACTATAATAAAAAATGGTGTAGAAGGGAGAGGGAATGGTACATGTCTATATGTACTATGCGTCAAGCCTCGTTGACTTCAACAGTCAATCGTTAGAGTCAATTTTTTAAAAAATTCACCCCGTAATCCATTGGTGATTGGTACTCGTGGCTCTAGCCTCCATTGAAAAGAGTCCCCGAATGGTATTGAAATAGCCCCAAAAGCTTTATCCAAATCCCCTCCCTTCTGGTATGGTAGACTTATTTTTTATTTTATTTTGCTTCCCTTTTTTGGCAACAAACCGAACGATGCGGTAAAATGTCGGAAAATTGGAAGTGGTTTTCGAAGACTACAGAACAATGCGGCTTTATTTCGGCCATTTTTGATGGAGTCCTTCCAATGAGGGAATTCGTAGACATCAAAGAGAAGGAATTTTTTTTTTGTTGTTTTATTTTGCTTGCCTCCATGGGTGGCAACCCCAAGTGGTTTGATACGCTTTTAGCAGCTTTTGGGAAAAGAGTTGGTAGTTATTGTTTGAAGGTTGTCTTCTCTGAAGCGCATCTGCTTTTAAGTGATTTTCTGATTTGCTTTTTTTATTTTCATCTGCCCTTTTGATTCTAATATTTGTTAAATGAATTACTTTTAGGAAAATGGAATTCTATTTCAATGAACGGTGAAAGTTTTGCAGTCCCTTTAAGTCATTGTTATTTAACGTAGTTTTCACATATGTTGCCAGAGTATGCTTTGAAAAGTATTGTTTGATAATTAAATTAACTAAATGTTATCAGAAGAAATTGTACTCTAATATCAGAATTTAATTATTTTTGGTATATTTTTCTGCTTATATTTATATCTTAATGAAATTTTTAGTCTTATTACTGCCTTTCAGTTTGGTGTTGAATTTGCATTCAGATCCTTCTTTGCCATTTTCAAGGTTCTTTATTTGAAGATATTTTGGTAATTGCTTGAATTACTTAAAAGAGAAAATTTATGCGTTTCAGTTAATATTAATATGTCCCACTATTCCAGAAAATATGCGAAGAATTTAAGAATTCAAATTTTTGTGGATTTTTTTTTTTTAAGCCAGATTTTTTTTTTTTTAATCGTAGAATTTGCATTAAATTAATAGGTAAACGGATTCTAATTTCAGAAAATATTCGTTCGTTTACGAATTCAAATTGTTTGAAATTATTTTGCCACTTTTTTTTAATTGCATAATTTGTATTTATTTATTAAATAAAATGATGCTAGTTTCAGAAAAAGAATTCTAATTTTTTGAATTATTTTGCCACTTACTTATTCAAGAATTCTAATTCATTGGAATTATTTTGCCACTTGCATTTATTTAATAGGTAAAATTGATATTCTATTTATTTACAGAAAATATTAATTTTGTTCGTTTAAGAATTCTAATTCTTTGAATTATTTTGCCACTTGCGTTTATTTAATAGGTAAAATGATTCTAGTTTCAGAAAATATTAGTTTGTTTAAGAATTATTTTGCCACTTGCATTTATTTAATAGGTAATTCTTTTTGGAATTATTTTTCGTTTAAGAATTTAATTTTTGCATTTATTTAATAGGTAAAATGATTCTAATTTCAGAAAATATTAGTTTGTTTTAAGAATTCAAATTTCTTTTTCAGAATTATTTTGCCACTTTGCATTTATTTAATAGGTAAAATGATTCTTGTTTCAGAAAATATTAGTTCGTTTAAGAATTCTAATTTTTTGGAATTATTTTGCCACATTTTTTAATTGTATAATTTGTGTTTAGTTAATTCGTAAAAAGATTTTATATCTGTTTTTATATCTATGTGTCACATCATCATATATAAGTAATTATGTTTATAAAATTTTGTATTTTTCAAAATTAATTTCTATTTTTTATTTTTAAGCGGTTTAAAAGTTGTTTTGATAAACGACAATCCATATTTTTAAATCTTTACCATCAGTAATTTAAATAAAAAATCTAAAATATTTTTCGTTGTTATTTTTTTTTTTTTTTGATTTTTCTGATATGTTATGCTTTAATTTTCAATTTTTTTCTTCTTCATTCTTTAACTGAGTATCTTTTTTAAAAATGTGTGGTGTAAATTCGTTATCAAATTCTTTCAAGTCGTCTTTATTAACAATTTTTTCGAATATTCTTTGCAATTTGATATATAAATCCAATATTTCTTTTGTCTTGAGAAAACTCGATAATTAATTTTAAGAAATAAAGGTTTCCAAAAAAATTTTTCAATAAATTATAAATTAAAAAAAAAGAAAAACTAATAATAAAAAAATAAGAATTAAGGCTTAATAATAATAATTGGTTTTTCTACTTCATTTGTTTTTAGAAATTAATATCTTAGCAATTAACAAAACAATACTTTATTCACAACAAAGAACAAAACTTGTATTCCAAAAAGGGTTGATAATTTCATATTCTTTGTGAATAGAATCGGATAATTAAAGATGGACAAAAGAGATGACATCAAAGCGAGTAAATACTCCGTAATAAATCTCTTTCTTCTCGTCTAATTAAACCCAATAAGTGCCGATTGATAAATGCAGCAGTCGCAGTCACAACAACTCAGCTGAATTAACAAATTAATTAACGAAAAGATCATGAGCATCCTCAAGAAACTGCAAACCGTGTTGCCACAAATGCCGAAATAAACTTTTCTTTTCATTTTTCTTTTCTTTTTTTTTTTTTTTTAACCCGTCATGCCTTCTCTCGAAAAATATTCATCTTCTTTATGTCGTATGTTTTGTTCGATTTTTCTTCATATCATTAATTTCATTTATTCTTCACCTTTATTATTAATTAGCTACTTAAGAAAATGAAAAAAAAAAAAATGGCGAATGAACGTGAATTATTTCCTCTAAAACGGGAGCTTTTTGTAGAAAGAGTAAGAGAGAGGAAGAGGTTCCAAATTGCAATTAGTAATTTTTTTTTTTTTTTTTTAAGTTTTTATTATTATTTTTTCATTTGAAGTTTATCTTTTTTTAAATAAAGAAAAAAAGAAGTTTAGAAAAATAATAACGAGATATCTAAAAAAAATGTATCCAGCTTTATAATAGAAACATAGCATTTTTATTACATTTTTTTTTTTTTTTAATGATTTGTTGATATTTTTTTCTGTTCCTTTCCCTCATAAAATTAAACAACCTTTCAAAAAAAAAAAAAAATTAAAAAAGAGAAGTTTATTTTCGAACGTTACGAGATAAAAATTCTTTTTTTTGTTCATTTCATTTCAGTTCCGAAGAAATCTGTGAAAAAAATAAATAAATATCGTTTGCTAATCCATTCCGAAAATTATTTCTGCAAGAAAAATGGTTCTAGGGAGATAAAAATGTAGTTTATTGCGATAAATAATTACAATAATAATATCAATCGAAAGAAAAATAATGAGTTGAAAAAAAAAATTCATTTTTAATGTTATTTAAACTGAAGAATTATTGCTCTCAAATATCTTCTCGCGAAGCTGGGAGAAATTAACCATGATAAAGTGATCTCGAACTAAAATTGTGCTCGTTAAGTTTTATCAAGTGGAAAAGAAAGAATAATGAAATATTGAAATTTCATAAATAAGACACTTCGCTGAGTAATTTCTATTGATTAAATCACAATTACGTTTTCTTTATCTTTTATTTTTTTTTTACTGTCTCCGGTTTCTGTTCATCATTATTGTGATGTAATTAAATATCTCAAATAAATCTCAAGTAAATCTAAAAACTTAATTGCTGTTAGTATTGTGAATGCGTAAAAAATATAATTAATTGGTAATTCAAGATATATATTCTCAAGTGCAAGCTCATTCAAATTGTTAGGTAGTAAAAGAAGAAGATTTGCCTAAACCACTACAGAATATTATTACTCCAATATTAATATATATGAGAATGTATTATTATTCCAATTACATTGTTATTCCTATAGAGTATTGTACAATTTTTAGCATAGGGTTTTTTCCACTACGTTAATTGATTTGAAGTAAGAAATTGAATAATAATTAGGATACTATGCGTTTCTATAATATTTTTTTTTACAATTAGGATACTATACATTTTTATATTTAATTTTTACAATTAAAATAAATTTGTACATGCCATGTATTTTTATATTAATTTTTAAAATAAGGATACTATGCATTTATATATATATATATATATTTGTCATTGGCTCTAAAATTTCAGGAATTTTTAATTCATTTTAAATATTTTTTGTCACATTAAAATCATACGAGGGGCATATAATTTTAAAAAGCTAGTCAATAAAATTCAAACTAATGTTAAAAGTTTCGTTATATATTTTAATAATCAATATAATTTAACAAATATTATTCTATTATATATTTAGAGATCCCTTTACATTCAGGGGGATCCCCTCTATCACTGTATTTAGAGGGAAATCCCTTTATATTACCTTTTTATATATTAGAGATCCCTTTCATTAGAAAATTCCTCTATATTTTTTGATTAAAAATAGGAGAGTATTATTATTCTAATTATATTGTTATTCCCATAGAGTATTGTGCAATTTTGAGCATAGATTTTTTTTTCCCACACTACATTAACTGATTTGAATTGAAGTAAGAAATTTAATAGAAGGGTTAACAATTAGAATACTATGCCTTTTATATGTTTTTTTTGTCTTTAACCGTAAGAGTTCATGATTTTTTTGTTCATTTTAAATATTTTTGTCACGTTAAAATCATGAGTTGGTCATATATTGGAAAATCAGTCCATGCAATTCAAAGTAATGCTAAAAGTTTCGTAACTTTGCCATATTTTTTTAATATATATATTTAGACACATTAGATAATTAAATCACAGTTCATATTCAGAAAAACTAAATTTTTGTTATATGAAACCCTTGTTAGACTTATTTTGGTCTATGACTCTGAAATTTGATTTTGGCAAGATCTAATGAGGCCCATTATGGTATATTATGGCCTCATGATGGGTATATTTGACCAGGGTATATTTGATTTTAAGGGCTACTCTTGGAGGTGTTGGGGAAAGTGATTGTTGGAGAAGATGGTACAACGCAGAAAATTATAAATGCTATAAAGACCTAGGTATTATAAAAATTTATTAAGATCCATAGATTAAATTGGACTGCTCATCTATTTATAATGAATGATTTAAACCCTGTAAAAAAAATGCTCGTTTTAGCATAGCCACAGGGACAAAGAGAAAGAGAAGGCCCAAGTTCGGATGGATAGACGCAGTTGAAAATGATTTTTCTGTACTGGGGTTAAGAATTAGAGGATCCTTGTCACACAGAGGAATGCATGGAAATCCCTTCAAAGGAAAGCCTTGGCCTACTCTGAGCTGTCGTGCTATTGATGATGATGATGAGACACATTAAAAGCCCCTATTTTTTTTGATCAAAAATTAAAATAAAAATAATTTTAAATTTCAAATGTTTCATGAATTTAAAATAAATTTGTAAAACATTTAAATTCTATACATCAACTGCTTACATAATGCTACATATTATTTCATTAAGGCAAAAAAAAAATTACCGGTATATACTGGATTTTAACTCCTTGTTTTAAAATAAACGCAGCGATTTTAAAGCTATTAGCTCTGCTTTTGAAAAGCCCAGAAACTTCAAATCTTGTCTTTAATCTGCATCAACTTACTCATCAAAACTTCCATTAACTCACTAAATAACCTATAAGTCTTTCCTTTAAAAAAAAAAGAAAGAAATTTAAAAAAAGAAAAGGAAAAAAAAAAAAGGAAAGAACTTCTTTTTTATCAGGTGCTTTTTCCAAAATCTAATTCTAAAATTTTTCGTAGACTTTTAATTTTTTTCCATTCATGCATGGAGTGTTAATACCTAATAATTAGTAGACGTGGTAGAAGCGTCATTTATGTATTCAAATATTAATTATGCATACATATTTCTGTTTCCAGATTATCATCAAACTTTATTTTGACGATAATGAAGGATCTTCTCTACTCAAAATTCTTTTTTTTTTTTTTTTTTTTTTTCATGTTGTTGTATTCTTATCCTATGTGCTTTTTTTTTTTCGTCTTTATTGAATTTGAACTTTAAAACTTTAAACAGACTTGCTGCGAACGTTTAATTTTAATGAGCATTGAAGTTGAGTTTGTAATTAGATTATATTTGTGAACTGCAAAATCTCTCTCTCTCTCTTTTTATGTATATGAGAAAAAGAATGTTGATTTTTTTTTTTTTATTCTTTCTAATTAGCGTTTCTTTCAAAGCACGTTCGAACCTAATTTGGAAAATATCATCTCTGCATCAAATGCAAATAGATATACGTATATGTTCAGAGAAAGGCATCAAGTGAAAAGGGTGTTTTTCTAATCTTGACTACAAATTAAATCATAAGCGTGTTTGGGAAAATCGCATTCGATTTAAACAGATATTTTCTTATTCAATTTTTTTTTTTGAATAAATTGCATAAATGCAACTGTAAATGATTTCTGGAGGGCTATTAACATACCTGGCTGCGTGTTTGGCGCTAATGATTTCTCTATGTGTGGGTGTGTTTTCGAACGAAGAAAACATATTTAAAAATAGGAAGACTTTTTTTTTTTTCTCTCGATGTTAAGTTAATAGTGTTTGTAAGAAAAAGCATGATTTACTCGCAGTTATTTGCAAACACTTTTTAGTCTTAAAATATTTGTACGAATTTTATTTCTAAACTTTGATACGCTTTCAATGTATTACATTCAATGAAAGTAAGCGGAAAATTTATGTAAAATATTTTGCTTGGTAATCACAATTAAATTATGAATTATTTTTATCAATGCGATATATATGACTAATTAATATTTCCATTTTCTTTATAAATACTTGACGACCCAGCTATAATGCGATTGAAAACAATACTAATACTGTTATAACGTGAATTAAGATGTCCCTCCCTAAAAAAATAGTTGTCATCAGATAAAAAAATTCATTTTACTAATTATACAGAAATGAATTGTTAGTATAGAATTGTATTTTCAATTAACTTATAAAAGAAAGTTTGTAAAGGCGGCATCATCACAGTAGTTTACTATTCCAAAAGACAAATATTGTAAAAATGAAAATCCAAGTAAAAATTTCATGAATCCATACGTAGTACTGTATTTTTACTTGCTATATTCTATACATCAACTACTTATATAAGGTTCCTTATTATTTCATTAAGGTAAAATATCAGCATACTAGTATGCTGATTTAAATTCATTGTTGATGATAAAAGCAGCGAATTTAAAGTTATTAGCTCTGCTTTTTGAAAGCCCAAAATCTTCAAATCTAGTCTTTAATCTGCATCAACTTTCATCAAAACCTTCATTAACTCACTAAATAACCTGTGTTCTTTTCTTTAAAAGAAAGAAATTAAAAAAAGAAAGGAAAAAAGAAAAAACACTTTTTTTTCTCAGGTGCTTTTTCCTAAATCTAATTCTAAAATTCTTTTCTGTAGAATTTTATTTTTTTTTTTTTCCATTCAGGCATGGAGGTTAATACTAAATAATTAGTAGACTTGTAGCAGAGCGCGTCCTTTATATATTCAAATATTAATTATGCATACATATTTCTGTTTCCAGATTATCATCAAATTTTATTTTGACGATAATGAAGGATTTTCTTGCTCAAAAATGTTTTTTTTTAATTTTGTTGTATTTTATCCTATGTGCTTTTTTTTTCTTTTATTGAATTTGAACTTTAAAAACTTTAGACAGATTGGCTTTAAACGTAAATTTTAATGAGCATTGAAGTTGAGTTTGTAATTAGATTATATTTGTAAACTGCAAAAAATCTCTCTTTATGTATAAGAGAAAAGAAAGTTGGATTTTTTTTTTTATTCTTTCTAATTAGTGTTTCTTTCAAAGCACGTTCGAACTTAATTTGAAAATATCATCTCCTGCATTATGTGCAAATAGATATATATATGCTCAGAGATAGAATCAAGTGAAAATGGTGTTTCTCTTAATCATGCCTACAAATTAAATCATCAGCGTGTTTAGGAAAATCGCATCTGATTGAAACAGATATTTTCTGATCCACTTTTTGAATAAATTGCAAAAAATGCAATTGTAAATGATTTCTGGATGGCTATTAACATACCTTGGCTGCGTGTTTTCGCTAATGATTTTTCTCTCTTTAGCTGGGTGTGTTTTGAAACGATGAAAACATATTTGTAAAAATAGGAAGACTGTTTTCTCTCTGTCTTAAGTTAATAGTGGTTGTAAGAAAAGAATGATTTAATTTTTCTTGCATTTATTTGTAAACACTTTTTTGTCTTGAAAAATTTCTACGACTTTATTTCTAAATTTTATTGAGTTTTTAATGAATTGCGTTTAATGGAAGTAAAGGGAAATTTATGTAAAATTTTTTGTTTTGCTAATCACAATTATATTATGACTTATTTTTGTTAAGACATATATACGACTAATTAATATTTCCACTTTCTTTTTATAGATACTTTATGACCTAGCTATAATGAGAGGATCAAAACAACACTAATAACATCTAGAATTAAGATGTCCTCCTTAAAAAAGAGCTGTCATCAGATAAAAATTATTTTTACTAATTATATAGAAATGAATTGTTAGTATAGAATTGTATTTTCAATTAACTTATAAAAAGAAAGTTTGTAAAAGATGGCATAATAACATTAGCCTACTATTCCAAAAAAAAAAATATTGTGAAAATGAAAACCATGTAAAAATTTCAAGTGTAATCCATACTTAGTACTGTATTTTTACTTACTATATTCCATACATCAACTACTTATATAAGGTTCCATATTATTTCTTGAAGGCAAAAAGAAAATTTTCAGTCTATACTGATTTTAATTCGTTGTTTTATGATAAAAGAAGATTTTAAAATTATTATTTTTTGAAAAGCCCAGAAACTACGAATCTTGTCTTTTTAATCTGCATCAACTTTCATCAAAACCTTCATTAACTCACTAAATAACCTGTAAGTCTTTTTCTTTAAAAAAAAAAAAAGAAAGAAATTAAAAAGAAAGGAAAAAAAAAAGGAAAGAACTTTTTTCCCAGGTGTGCATTTTCCAAAATCTAATTTCTAAAATTCTTTCGTAGAATTTTAATTTTTTTTCCATTCATGCACGGAGGTTAATACTAATAATTAGCAGACGTAGCAGAAGCGCGTCATTTATGTATTCAAATATTAATTATGCATACATATTTCTGTTTCCAGATTATCATCAAACTTTATTTTGACGATCATGAAGGATTTTCTTTTGCTCAAATTCTTTCTTTTTTTTAATGTTGTTGTATTCTTATCCTATGTGCTTTTTTTTCGTCTTTATTGAATTTGAACTTTAAAACTTTAGACATATTTGCTGCGAACGTAAATTTTAATGAGCATTGAAGTTGAGTTTGAATTAGATTATATTTGTAAACTTCAAAATTTCTTTCTCTTTTACGTATATGAGATAAATGAAAGTTGATTTTTTTTATTCTTTCTAATTAGTGTTTCTTTCAAAGCACGTTCGAACTTAATTTGAAAATATCATTCCTGCATCAAATGCAAAATAGATATATGTGCAGAGAAAAGCACCAAGTGAAAATGATGTTTTTCTAATCATGCCTACAAATTAAATTTTATGAGCGTGTTTGGGGAAAATCGCATTCGATTTAAAAACAGATATTTTCTTATCAATTTTGAATAAATTGCATAAAATGCAATTGTAAATGATTTCTGGAGGGCTATTAACATACCTGGCTGCGTGTTTTGCGCTAATGATTTTCTCTCTTTAAGCGTGGGTGTGTTTTCGAATGATGAAAAAACTTATTTGTAAAAATAGGAAGACTTTTCTTTTCTCTCTCGATCTTAAGTTAATAGTATTTATAAGAAAAGAAATATTTAATTCTCTCATTTATTTGTAAACACTTTTTTAGTCTTAAAAATTTCTTCGACATTTATTTCTAAATTTTTGATACGTTTTGAATATTTTAAATTCAATAAAAGTGAAGAGAAATTTCTGTAAAATATTTTTGCTTGGTAATCACAATTAAATTGTTACTTACTTTTATTAATGGGATATATATATATACATATATATATATATATATATATATATATATATATATATGATTAATTAGTAATTCCACTTTTTTTTTATAGATACTTTATGACCTAGCTATAATGAGGTTGAAAACAACACTAATAACATCGTGAATTAAGATGTCCTCCTAAGAGAAAGGTCTGTCATCAGATAAAAAAATTATTTTTACTAATTATACAGAAATGAATTTGTAGTATAGAATTGTATTTTCAATTAACTTTTAACAGAAAGTTTGTAAAAGGTGGCGCAATAACATTAGCCTACTATTCCAAAAGAAAAATATTGTAAAAATGAAATCCAGGTAAAATTTCAAGCGCAATCCATACTTAGTAATGTATTTTTACTTGCTATATTCTATACATCAACTACTTATATAAGGTTCCATATTATTTTATTAAGGCAAAAAAAAAAATCAGCATACTAGTATACTGATTTAAATTCATTGTTGTATAATAAATCCAGTTATTTTAAAGCTATTAGCTTTGCTTTTGAAAAACCCAGAGACTTCAAATCTTGTCTTTAATCTGCATCAACTTTCTCATCAAAACCTTCATTAACTCTCTAAATAACCCGTAAGTCTTTTCTTTAAAAAAAAAAGAAAGAAATTAAAAAAAGAAAGGAAAAAAAAACCGAAAAAACACTTCTTTTTTCTCAGGTGCTTTTTCCAAAATCTAATTCTAAAATTCTTTCGCGGAATTTTTTTTTTCCATTCATGCATGGAGGTTAATACTCTAATAATTAGTAGACGTGGTAGAAGCGCGTCATTTATGTATTCAAATATTAATTATGCATACATACTTCTGTTTTCAGATTATCATCAAACTTTATTTTGAGGATAATGAAGGATTTTCTTTGCTCAAATTCTTTTTCTTTTTTAATGTTGTTGTATTATTATCCTATGTGCTTTTTTTTTTTTCATCTTTATTGAATTTGAACTTTAAAACTTTAAACAGATTTTCTGCGAACATAAATTTTAATGAGCATTAGAGTTGAGTTTGTAATTAGATTATATTTGTAAACTGCAAAATCTCTCTTTTTTATGTATATGAGAAAAATGAAAGTTGATTTTTTTTTTTTTTATTCTTTCTAATTAGTGTTTCTTTCAAAGCACGTTCGAACTTAATTTGGAAAAATATCATGTCTGCATCAAATGCAAATAGATATATGTGCAGAGAAAGAAAGCACCAAGTGAAAATGGTGTTTTTCTAATCATGCCTACAAATTAAATCATCAGCGTGTTTGGGAAAAATCGCATTCGATTTAAGCAGATATTTTCTTATCCAATTTTTTGAATAAATTGCATAAAATGCAATTGTAAATGATTTCTAGAGGGGCTATTAACATACCTGGCTGCGCGTTTTGCGCTAATGATTTTTCTCTTTTATGTGTGGGTGTGTTTTCGAATGATGACAAACATATTTGTAAAAATAGGAAGATTTTTTTTTCTTTCACTCGATCTTAAGTTAATAGTGTTTGTAAGAAAAGAATGATTTAATTCTCGCATATATTTGTAAACACTGTTTAGTCTTAAAACATTTCTACGACTTATATTTGTAAATTTTGATACGTTTTGAATGTGTTGTATTCAATGAAAGTAAAGGGAAATTAATGTAAAATATTTTGCTTGGTAATCACGATTAAATTATGACTTATTTTTTATTAATGGGATACATAAAACTAATTATTAATTCGATTTTCTTTATAGATACTTTACTACCTAGCTATAATGCGCTTCAAAACTACACAAATACTGTTATAACGTGAATTAAATGTCCTCCTAAAAGATAAAAAAAATCATTTTCAGTAATTATGCAAAAATGAATTGTTACTATAATACCGCATTTTCAATTAACTTATAATTAGAAAATTCGTAAAAGGTGGCACAATTACAGTAGTTCACTGTTCTGAAAGAAAAATATTGTAAAAATGAAATCCAGGTACAAATGTTAAGTACAATGCATACTTAGTACTGCATTTTTATTTTTTACTCTACTAAAGGTTAAAAATTGCAGGACGCTTGTCCCCAGAGCAATGCAGGGAAATCTCTTCAAAGGAAAGACTGGGCCCAAGCTGGGCTGTCGTGCTATTGATGATGACGATGAGACACATTAGATGATCCCTATATATTTTTTGATTAAAAATTAAAAATAAAAAGAATTTTATATTTCTTGCAGTGTTTCATGAATTTAAAATAAATTTTAAAACATTTAAATTCTATGCATTAGCTTGTTATATAAGGTTCCATATTTTTTCATTAAGGCAAAGAAAAAAAAAAAAAAAATCAGCATAATAGTATACTGATTTAAATTCATTGTTGTATGATAAAAGCGGCGATTTTAAAACTATTAGCTCTGCTTTTTAAAAGCCCAGAAACTTCAAATCTTGTCTTTAATCTGCATCAACTTTCTCATCAAAACCTTCATTAACTCACTAAATAACCTGTAAGTTTTTCTTTAAAAAAGGAGAAATAAATTAAAAAAGAAAGGGGAAAAAAAAAGAAAAACACTTCTTTTTCCCAGGTGCTTTTTCCAAAATCTAATTCAAAATTCTTTCGTGTAATTTCATTTTTTTTTTTCCATTCATGCATGGAGGTTAATACTCTAATAATTAGTAGACGTGGTAGAAGCGTGTCATTTATGTATTCAAATATTAATTATGCATACATACTTCTGTTTTCAGATTATCATCAAACTTTATTTTGACGATCATGAAGGATTTTCTTTACTCAAAAAAAAAATTTTTTTTTTTTTTAAGTTGTATTCTTTATCCTATGTTCTTTTTTTTTTTTTTTTTTTTTTTTTTTTCGTCTTTATTGAATTTGAACTTTAAAACTTTTTAGACAGATTGGCTGGCGAACGTAAATTTTAATGAGCATTGAAGTAGAGTTTGTAATTATGTTATATTTGTAAACTGCAAAATCTCTTTCTCTTTTATGCAAATGAGAAAAATGAAAGTTGATTTTTTTTTTTTTATTCTTTCTAATTAGCGTTTCTTTCAAAGCACGTTCGAACCTAATTTGGAAAATATCACTCCTGCATTAAATGAAAATAGATATAAGTGCTCAGAGAAAGAAAGCATCAAGTGAAAATGGTGTTTTTCTAATCATGCCTACAAATTAAATCATAAGCGTGTTTGGGAAAAATCGCATTCGATTTAAACAGATATTTTCTTATCCAATTTTTTGAATAAATTGCTTAAAATGCAATTGTAAATGATTTCTGGAGGGCTATTAGCATACCTGGCTGCGTGTTTTGCACTAATGATTTTTCTCTCTTCATGCGTTGGTGCGTTTTCGAATGATGAAAAACTTATTTATAAAAATAGGAAGACTTTTTCTTTTCTTACTCTCGATCTTAAGTTAATAGTGTTTGTTAGAAAAGAATGATTTAATTCTCTCATTTATTTGTAAACACTTTTTAGTCTTAAAAAATTTCTATGACTTTTATTTCTAAATTTTGATGCGTTTTAAGTGTGTTCCATTCAATAAAAATAAAGGGAAATTTATGTGAAATATTTTGTTTGGCAATCCCATTTAAATTTTGGCTTATTTTTAATAATAGGATTTATATGAGTAATTAATAATTCCGTTTTCTTTATAGATACATTTCGACCTAGCAATAATGCGATTTTAAATAGCACTAATATGGTTATAACTTGAATTAAGATTTCCCTCCTAAAAAAGGATCATCAGATAAAAAAATTATTTTTAATAATTATGCAGAAATGAATTGTTCCTATATCACTGCATTTTCAATTAACTTATCAAAGAAAGTTGTGGAAGTTTTTTTAATTTGTTTACAGTTTATTTCATCCTTTAATAATCGTATTTTTAACAAAAATATTTGGTATTCTTTTAATTGTATTAATGTTAATTCGACAGGCATTTTTTGTTGTTAATTGAATAAAAAAATTTTTCTGTTATTAACTCAATAGGCATTTATTTTGTTAACTTAATAGGCATTTTGTTGTTGTTGTTAACTCAATAAGCATTGTTCCTATATTGTTGACTCAATGGCCATTGTTCTTTTGTTTTTAACCCAATAAGCATTGCTTTTTTTGTTGCTGTTGTTAACTCAATAAGCATTGTTTCTTTTTGTTGTTCTTAACTCAATAGGCTTTGTGTTTTTGTTAATCTATAGTCATTTTTTGTTTCCTGTAATTTCTTTAAAAATTAGAGTTTCAAAATAAATAAACAAATAATATTTTTGGAACATTGATATTGTTTTTTAAACAATTTTTTTTTTTTCGTTTTAATTTTATACACATGCTTCTTATCTTGATAAAAAAAACTTGATAGAAGATTGTTTTATTTTTAGAATTCTATGTTTGTTTGTTTGTTTTTTTCAAAAGTTGACTTACATAAAAGAGCTTCTATTCTTTATTTTATTTTACTCAAATATGGGTGAATGGCCGGAGTAACTATGTTAATATATTTATAGAAAAGTTAACAATTTTAGTCAATACTCGCTTGTGAGTATCTAATAATAAAACATAAAAAAACTTTAAAATAAAAATGAATTTTTAAAAAAAAAAATTTCAATGTTTGCATTAACTGGACTGTAAAAATATTCGCTTGCAATTCTATTCATACATAAAAAAAAAAACTATTATTCCAAAAATTCTTTTAATGACTTAATTTTTAACTGTAACAATAAAAAAGTTATTTTTATGCGTGAATTCCAAATTAAAATGGATGCTATCCATCACAAAAATAGAGCCACTAAAAAAACATTCATATGTCTTTCCTTTTTTTTTTTTTTCCTCTCTTTCTCTCTCTTTACATATTTAGCCAGTTTAAAAATATTAGCAAGAAAGATATTTTAAGTGCTGCAATGAAAAGCAGGAAAAATAGTTCTTGCTACTCAAAACTAAGAAAATTATAGTGTAATTATTCTGCCCTAAACTCCATCTTTTTATTTTTATTTCAGTTTTTTTTATTCATACTTTCATTTTGCTTGTAATTTTCTGTTGGATTTTTCTTATATGTTTCTTGGATTCCTTTAACATAATTTCCTTTAAATTTGAATTGTTAAGTCATTCACGCAGCTCTGGGTTTTTCTAATCTTTGCTTTTGGTTTTTTATTCGTAGAATTTTTTTTCTACTATTGTTGCATTTAATTGTTTGTTTGAGCCTTTGAAATTGTTTTGTGAGGAAAACAGTTAAACATTTTAAAAATGGCAACATATCTGCTAACAATATGTTAGTAAAGTATTTAGCATATATGTTATAAACTTTAAAAATATATAAATTTATTAAATTTTATGTTTCGAAAATTTTTTTTGAAGAACAAATTATTATCAGTAGGGAAGAATTATTTATATGATAAATGAGAATTCGATAAATAAATACGAATGTAAATACTATGAATAAATAATGATGCTTTACAATATATATAAATTTATTTATATATATTTTATTTTAATACATGTTTTAATTTATATTTTTTATACTTAGGTCGCGAAGATTTTTTTTTGAAGAGCATATTATCAGTAGTGAAGGATTATTTATACGATAAGTGTGTATTCGAAAAATAAATAACGATACTTTAAAATATATAAAAATTTATTAAATTTTATGTCTCGAAGAACATCTTATTATCAGTAGTGAAGAATTATTTATACGATAAATAAATATGAATGTAAATACTATAAATAAATAACAATACTTTTAAAAATATATAAATCTATTAAATTTTATATTTCAAAGATTTTTTTTGAAGAGCATCTTATTATCAGTAGTGAAGAATTATTTATACGATAAATAAATACGAATGTAAATACTATAAATAAATAACAATACTTTAAAAAAATATAT
Organism: Caerostris extrusa; assembly: GCA_021605095.1. Classification (NCBI taxonomy): domain Eukaryota; kingdom Metazoa; phylum Arthropoda; class Arachnida; order Araneae; family Araneidae; genus Caerostris; species Caerostris extrusa. The sequence continues at coordinate 52,277 of BPLR01017679.1, read as the reverse complement.
AAATCTATTAAATTTTATATTTCAACGATTTTTTTGAAGAGCATCTTATTATCAGTAGTGAAAAATTATTTCTATGATAAATAAATACGAATGTAAATACTATAAATAAATAACAATACTTTTAAAAAATATATAAATCTATTAAATTTTATATTTCAAAGATTTTTTTGAAGAGCATCTTATTATCAGTAGTGAAGAATTATTTATACGATAAATAAATACGAATGTAAATACTATAAATAAATAACAATACTTTTAAAAAATATATAAATCTATTAAATTTTATATTTCAAAGATTTTTTTGAAGAGCATCTTATTATCAGTAGTGAAGAATTATTTCTATGATAAATGTGAATATGAATGTAAATACGATAAATAATAAAAAAACTTTAATGGAATTATTTGTTATTATTTTTTAATTTCATAAAATAAATAAAAATGTTGGTGCAAAAACATTAAATTCTTTGCTGTATTTCAAATATTAATTGTGTGTATTTTAATACATTATTTACCAAAATATATTGTTTGTCAATATTTTTCTAATTCTAGTTTGATTTTTTTAAATAGATTTTCTTTTGACCAGAACAAAAATAGAATTGATGCAATACATAATCACAAATCCTTCTTTATTTAGCATGTTTAATTTTATTTTTAAAAACTTTCAAAAATTAATGTAACTTTTCTGTGATTAAAATCTTTCCGTCTTGATAGAAATTTTTGCAATTTCTCATATTATATCGTAAACAATTTTGGAAATTTAAAAGCTACAAAAATTATTTAAAAAAAAATCAATAAAATGTAGAGTTTAAAAATTTATTAATGTCTGAAATTTATATATTTTTAATAAATAAATGAAAAGTAAACAACTAATTAAATTTAGGCTTTTCACTCTTTTTTTTTATTTATTTATTTATATTTTGGTAAATCGCAGAATAGGGGCTGTTGGGATTTGGCGTCAAAAAAAGTTTTCGTCAAAGTGCATCAAGTAACGGGTTGAGATTATAAATGTAATGAATTGCAAACAGTACAAGAAATCCGGGTTATTCCATTTGGCGATATCCCAACGGCCCCTATTTTGCTATTTGGCCTACACTTTCATAATGTCCAAATAATTAATTTTATTATTTGTCTTTGAATGTAATAGTGAGAAAAAAAACTTTGAAAAATTTATTAAATATTGAAAATATGCAATATTTGATTTAAATTAATTAAAATATCTTGAATTACTTTTATTTTTGTATTTTAATATTAAATATTCTACTTCATTATCATGAATTAATTTCGAAAACAGATTTGATGCTACCATCTCTTTTCAAATAACCCATTTTTCATTATCTACAAAATATATATTCAATGTCTATCTGCTGAGAAAAGTTTCAGAATAAATAATTCATCAAGATATTTAAAAGAGTCGAAAAATAAAATTCAATTCATCTGCCATTTTTAAAAAGTTAAAATCTAATATGACGGTCTATTTGGCCTGGTATAATTCCTCTTACTGTAATAATCATATATATATGTGTGTGTGTGTGTGTGTGTGTGGGTGTCAAATGTGTCACCTCAACACTCAAGGGACGTGAGGGAGGAAACCCCTTAGGCATCGCGCATGCGTCAGTAGGGAAAGAGTGCAAATGAGTCACAGGTAATGAAAAACCATTCAAATTTCTGTCAACTTTAAAGCAGAGTACATAAAGACAGCGCCGCCCCATTCCAATTACTGGATTGCACTTTTATCCATTATTTGAATTTTAAACATACACAACCACAAAAAAAAAAATTTTTGCAAATTTCACCCCTTTTTAACTTATATTATTTATTCTTATTTTCCTTTTAAAAGTTTAAAAGATTAGCTTTTTGTTGTTGGTGTTATTTGTTTTTCCTATTTTATTTATTTATTTTTACAATGTCGTAGAAATGAATTAAGTTATTGTTGTCATAATACTGCACTACTGATTACTTAAGTGCCTGATGGCCAATTGGCTAGCGGTCTGGCCTTTGGTCAAAAATTCATAGTCCTTCAAGTTCGAATCCTGGCGGTGGCATGGATGTTTGTGAGTGGGTCGGAATGCACTTTAAACTGTAAGTCCTTATCTAATCAATCCAAAGTGTGCATAAAATAACCGTAGAGCAGGCCAAATCACACCAAATGTGATTATTTACACATATTTTTCAAAGATGTTCAAAGCTTATAACGTTTATATATTACACTTTATATTTCATGCAATGCTGCTTTCTAATTCTTCTGCCTATATGTGGTAGGTGTGGTGGGAAATTATAAAGATTAACTTTTTGTTATTAGTATTATTTATTTTTCCTTTTTATTTATTTATTTTTACAATTTTGTAGCTACATAAGATTAAAACGATCTTAGCTGAAAAAATATCTTAAATGCAATACAGTATCTTAAATATCTACAAATCTTAGCTGATTTAAATATTATTAATTTAGTTCTTCTGATTATTTAGAAATATTTTTTTTCAAAGATGGCTTACAACATTTATATTTTTAAAATTTATATTTCGTGCAATGTTGCCTTTATATTCGTTTGCACATCGGTGGTGGGAAATTTTAAAGATTAAATTTTTGTTATTACTATTATTTATTTTTTTTACAGTATTGTAGAAATAAATATAATTCTTGTAATAATATTTAGTTCTTCTAAACATTTATACAGATTTTTCAAAGATGGATTTTAACATTTATATATTAAACATTATATTTCATACAATGCTGCCTTCATATTCTTTTGGACATCGATGCTAGGGGATGGTTGAAAATTTTAAATTTAAAACAGGATGGAGAACAAAAAAAAATTTATGAGCAGCTGATTTATAGGATATGATTTAGGGACAAAATTCCGAGATTTTTCCTTGTATGTAGATTTATTGGCAGGAACTTCAAGAAATATTTTTATATTTCTATAAAAGTATCATGTTTAGTTTATATCGTTAAGTGCAGAAAATTTATTTCTATTTACTAACGATTTATTATTTTTTATCGGAGATAAATTATTCTTCTCTTATCGTTTTAATCTTATGGTAATAAATCATTTTCCTTTTATGTTTGAGGTAGAATGCGTGCGGGATTGGTTTGAGTTTTATGAATATTCTTATTTTTTGTTTTTCTATAAATATATCTTACTTGATTTCTATCATTAAAATTTAAAAAAATTACATTTTTTAACTATTATTGTTAGTCAAAATTTGATCATGCATATCGGAAAATAAAAGGAATCACGCAAAACAATCATCATTTGTGGTCAAATAAAAACCTTGCAACAAGGCTAGTGAAATATAACATTTTTTTTTTTTTCAATTTTTCTGTGGCCATATTTAAAATTTAAATACAAGAATATATTGAAACATAGCCATACTAATATATAACATTGTTATAACCATTATTCCTCCTACGCACTGAAAGAGCACCCCCGCAGCGGTCAGGAGAAATGGTCAGTAGTATAATGCATTAAAATTCTCACAACTAATATTTAAAATAATGTAAACAGTTTAATATTTTTGCATTAATATTTTTAATTATTTGATAAAATTAAAAATAATAATAAATAATTCCATTTAAAAAGTTTTTGAAAAAAATTAAAGAAAAATTTTAGTTGATAGACACGTCGGTAAAAAGCTAGAATAATGCATAACACTCTTTAATATAAGAAAAACATCATATTCATACACACCTACAAGACTAATAAAAATTCCTTCATACGGCTAATATTGCCAAAATATAGCAATATTTCCTGGATTAAGGGCAATATTAGCTGGATTATGGGCAATATTTGTTGGATTATTGCCATTATTTGCTGGATTATAGGCAATATTAGTTGAATTATTGGCAATATTAGTTGAATTATTGGCAATATTAGTTGATTTATTGGCAATATTTGCTGGAATATTGGCAATATTAGCTGGATTATTGGCAATATTAGTTTGATTATTGGCAATATTACCTGGATTATTGTCGATATTAGTTGGATTATTGTCGATATTAGCTGGATTATTATTAGATTATTATCTCAGATATTAACATTTAATTTGTTATTCCCATTTGAAACATTCGCAATCTAGGTTTCCCTTTAATTCATTTTTTATAGCATTATGCACAATTGCTTGATAGATAGTATTGACCTTTCAAGTTGTCTTATATTTCTGTACTTGCTAAGTAACGCTTTATGTAATATTCATGTACCGCGTGGTGCACGTGCCGTAGTTTGTTAAAGGAAAACGTCATCTAATTTAACAAAATTACATATTTATAATTTTCACAAAAGATTCTTTCACCCATCTGCCCCAGAGATCCATCCATCACTGCTGGGCCAACTTCTATTAGAAAAACATCATTAATATTACACCCATTTAAACAGAAGCGTTGAAAACAAGCTACTGGTCTTCGAAGATAAAATTGAATGGCTTTGAATTTTGATTGTGACTTATTACAATGTATCTTTTTATTTGTACAATGTCTGATAATGGCAAGTATAAATTTAGTAATTATAATTGTTTTGGAGATTCTACATTTATAATTTGAATGATAATTAATTACTTAAGGGTTGTTAGGGTGAAGTAAATTTATAATAGTGGGGGTAATTCATTTGGTTATAAAAATATGACAAAAAAAAATTTGTTCATATGGTCATTATAATAAAGTCATTCGTATATTTTACGATTTAGTAAAATAATAAGGAATTGGGAATAAGGAATTTTTTTTATGCTTAATTTTTTAAATGAAACTATTCGGAAAATAGAATTATATAAACTCTAATTTTTTAATGATAAACATAAAATAAACATGAAAAAAATACTTGGATTATTTGCAATGCTATAGTTATAAATTTGAATTAATTGGACTAAAACATAAACTGTTTCCCTGTATTTATAGGTTTTAAATATAATTATTGAGAAATTATCAAACAATATTTCATTGTTCTTAATACATACCACTCTTCTATCTTTCTTTCTACGCCCAATCATCCCCCAATATCTAAAGAGAATCACTCAAGATACTTGAAGAAGGGAAACAGTATGGCATCAAAAAAAAAAAAAAAAAAAAAACCACCGATTTTCCCATCCAATTGGGTATGACCTTGCCAGATGGTGCATGGGCTTTCCACTCATAGTGTCGCAACTGTTGAATGACTTGGAAGTCATTTTTCCGTCAAAAAAACCGAAACAATCCAGTACATTGAACACTACAATTGGTTGAATGTGTAATTCATGCCAAATTCGTTGTCATTTCGATTCAAAATATCACTGGCAGTTGAATTCACTTTCTTTAGGCCGCTTGCAGCGCCATCTATTCATACATTTGGAACTTTTTATGCTTTTTTATGCCGTTTCTCCCTTCTTCAAGTATCTGCAATTCAAATTTGAACTCACGTTGTCGAGTGGTTCTTTTTTTTACAGCAAAATGAGATTAAGCTCTAAAAGTTGTTCATTATTATTAACAAAAGTTCCAGTTAGCTACTATATAAACTTGTTGAAGTTCGATTCCCGCTAATGAAATATGTTGTAGCTGAATAAACTACATGATAACTAATAAAATCTTTTATTGTTTTAATCTTTAATCTTTTAACTTTTTTGATGCCGTACCGTTTCCCCCCTCTCAATGTGGCGAGTGGTTATTTTTTGACAGCATTTTAAATGGGGCCGCATTATATTGTCGCATTATATTTAGATTCATTGCTGATATTTGATCAAATGAATTAAATTCAAAAAATTTTCACTTTACTTTAAATAATTTTTAGGAACGATTCCTCTATGCTTATTACAGTAAGATAAATGACTTTAAATATAACTCTTGTTACTCGAATCCTAGGAGATTGCTATCAAATGTCATTAAAAAGAAATTACTCAATATTTTTAAGTGAAGAAAGTATTTTAAAAACGATTACAAGATAATTAAAAAAATGTAAAATATGAATAGAAGCACATTCTAGTAATTCATTTCATCAAATGTGACCTTTTTTTTTTCGAAAATGTGTCAAAAAATCGATAACACTCAGTAGCAGCTTTGTTTTCAATTAAAAAGTAATCCTGCTTCTTTGCTTAAAAGCTGTTGCTGTTTCATTCGAAACATTTTCAATTCGATCTCTGTTTTTATCATTCAAGAGGTAATTGAAATTATTATATAGTCTAGAAATAATTACGAAATATTTCGTATTTTTATAAATAGTATACATAGCATACTCTTTTTTTTTTTTTTCAATCAGATATTTTGAAATTTTGAAATGAAATGTTATCCTTTTATTGTTTTTTTTTTTTTTTAATATTCTATTCAGAATTTAGTAGCATAATAACTAAAGAATTATTCTGAAATTCAAAAAAAAATTCCTACTTTTTTTTTATGTATTTTCTTTTTATCATGTTTGAATATGATGTTGTCCTGGTTAGGGGTCTGTGACGTTATCCGAAAATGAGGGCCAAGCAAATAAAACTCTAATACAAATTTTGGCGAAAAATGCTACTTTGGGCCCCTTATCTCTTGAAATTCTTTATGAACAACGTTGGTGTTAAGGAATTTTCTGAACGATTTTACTTTTGTTTGATGTGTTTTGTAGTATGGTTTTGAATCACATTTTATGTTTTGGGTTGGTATTTTTAAACATTTGTATGTCCAATGGCTATAAGTACTTGTAGTGTGTTTATCAATTCCTTCTTCTTGAAGTTTCATATTTATCACTTATGGCATTTTCCCATGTCTATTGAGCTGTATAGTGCTTCTTATTGTATTCGGAATACTTCATTCGTCATTTATGCCTAGAATATTCACACTTTGATACATTCTTTTTGGCTATTAAATGTGATAATGTTTCTTGTAGAATTTGGAGTACTTCATTCTTCATTTACGACATTTATCTTAATTTTGTATATTCTTTTAGAGATCCTTGAACAATTCATTCTTCATGAAGTTCTTGATCTATTGAACATTGCTATATTCATGTAGCTATTGAATTTGGCCATTCTTGTAGTATTCCAATCAATTGTTTCAGATGTCTCTTGCATTATGAAACTGAGTTTATTCAACCATTCTCGAATGTTCACACATGATAAAGTTGAAATTTGTCGAGCAGATTTCAGCATTTTTTGTTAAAAATTCTGTTCAGAATTTAGTAATAAAACGATTAAAGAATTATTTTCCTGATATTCAAAAAAAAAAAAAGAAAAACATCCTAGTTTTTATTTATGTATTTTGTTTTTATTTACGTTTCTTTTTTTGAGTACATTTTTTCTTAACTCAAACATGTTTTATTTATGTAATTTATTATGCTAAGAATTTTAACAATGAAATCTTCAACCACATCCAGTTGTTTAAAATCTGCATATCTTCTAGGTAATTATTTACTTTTTTTATGCAGAATACCAAAAAGAATTGAAATAAAAAATTATTTACAGAAAATATAATTTAATTCATTCTTCAAAGATTTTTAGTAAGTTTTTAAAAAAGGCATCGTTTTAATAAAAATATATCGCATAAAAATAGTAGATGGTAGAATAGATTAAATTTATTTCGTGAAATATTTTCTTTTTCAAGATAACACTGTTCAAAATAATTATTTTGAACAGTTTTTTTTTTTTTTAAATTATTTTGAAGTAGAATAAGTCTTTTTCGGAATTTATGAAATAACGTTTTGGCAACACTGAAAAGGGCAACACATTACTAATGCGAATATATAGTCGTCATCATCATCAGCAGTGACGCAAAAGGCCCATGGGGGACCAAAGCCGTCTGCTGGCAGATTTTGAGACAGGAGATGTTATCTTTTTAAGGTGTAGGGTTGTCAGGCCTACGGCCAATGCTCTACGGTCATATTAGATCGGGACCTATGGTTTAAAGTGGATTTCGAATCGTTACAAACACCCATATCATCGCTGGGACTCGAACCCGAAATCTGTGGCACCGAAAATATATTCATCATCATCATTGGCCAAAAGCCCCATGGTGAGCCAAGGCCGTCTGCTGGCAGATTTCTATACAGAAGATATTTTCTTTTTACTGGGTAGAGTTGTCTGCACTACGTCCAATGCTCTACAGCCATATTAGACAGGGACCTACCGTTTAAAATGGATAATAAATATTCAGTTCTTGGTAAATTAGCAAGTTTCTAACATAAAGCAAAGTGCAATATTTGATTGAAATATTTCTGGGAAACAAAATAAAAAAAAAAAAATTATGCATAATAAATCAAATTTGTAAACATAATTATGATACTAAACTTTTGAAATGTATTTAATTCTATGTTTGTTTGATCACAATTAAAGGTTGGGTTTATTAGTGATGTTACAGGACCATGTTTTAATTTACTTTACTGTTGTTGTTTCTTATCCCACTTGGGTAGACATCTAGACCAAGCTCACGAACCCGTGTGGACTCATGGTTAAGAGGGGGCAGCTTCTGTTGTGATACAGCACCGGTGGGTAGAAGTCTGACTTGGCTCCGTGAAGCTCTTACAGTAATATGAGAACGGGACCTACAGTTTAAAATGGATTCCGAACCATTCCATGGTACCGAGCTCTAGATACTTGGCCATTCAGGCTGTCCTTCAGCTATACTTTAGAAGGGTATCAATCTTTTAGTTCAATACATGCATAATTAATTTCTGTCTACATGTATGCAAGTCAATGGGATATGTATTATGTATTCTCTTAGAACGTAAAATAAAAAATAGACATAAGAGAACTGATTTGAAGAAATCATACGACAACCGATTCTAATATATTCAAAGACAATCGATTCAAATCATAAGAGAACAGATGTAAAGATAATCAGAAGAGAACCGATTCAAAAATAATCATAAGATAATTTATTTAAATCATAAGAGAACTGATTCGAAATCGTAAAACAACTCATTCAAACATACTAAGACAACCTATTCAAATCATAAGACAATCGATTCAAAAATAATCATAGGACAATCGATTCAAAGATAATCATAAGGCAATCGATTCAAAGATAATCATAGGACAATCGATTCAGAGATAATCATAAGACAACCGATTCAGAGATAATCATAAGACAATCGATTCAAAGATAATCATAAGAGAACCAATTCAAAGATAATCAGAATGAACCGATTCGAATGATACGGATGTTCCAGGAAGAAAGCACTTCCGTGTAGACAGAAGTCGGTCCCCTTTTATTAAAGCGACAACCCCTCTTGGTATGCAAAGTGTCTCATCTAGGTAACATCGTTATGCAGTAATAAAAACACAAAACCGGGCACTTTCTGACGTCATTTGGGGTGATTTCTTACATAATGCCCGGGTAATATTTCCCCCAAGGATTCCTTATCTAGTCTGAACCATCCGATTTCCAAACCCTCTGCTCAATTTGGTTTTAAGAGCCCTCAATCTGACATGGCGTCGTCAGGCCTGAGAATCTTTTAAGTTTAATGGCCACTGAAGCCGCGGCGGCCATCAACTTCTTTTTTTCCTCGACCTTAATTTTGTGGAGACTTTTTTCTTTGTTCGGTCATTTTCGTTATTGTTTAAAAGTTTAGAAATAGCTGTGCGATTTTTAACACGAAAGCCATAAATATTCGAACAGTTTTTGAGTTCGGCATTTCATTATGGTCAATAGTCTAATAATGTAAAATCCTACAATAATATTCTACTGGTGTATAACTGCATTATTTAAAGTTGACAATTATCTACTTCACGTATTAATCTCTAATATATTATAAATTGCTTTTGGTTTCAAAAGGCGTTTTAAATTAGTAAAACAAAAGTAATTTAGTCAAACAGAATAGGATGAAAAACATGTTATACATCATATTCTAACAAAACCTTAATATTTTTTCAATTCCTTCTATTAGCTCACACTCTCTGTATATATATCTTGTTCCCATTTTCAATCGTTACCAAAATACTTTTTAGTCATCCACTCAAGTTCAAATACACTTTTTTGAACTCGTAGTGGATGACACTGGATGTTAATGCAGTTTTTAAAATATTAATTCATTCATTAAATTTAATTAATTAATTTTAGTTTTTTTAGATTTAAGTCGCATATATCTACCAATAGATGGCGCCAGGTAAACTTAAAAAATGAATGAAAATTATTTATCAAGGACTTTCTGCAATATAGAGAAAAAATGTAGGAATTGACTTTTAAAAAAATTTTTACATTACTTGTTTTTATTTTTAAGAACTTTCAGTTATTTAAACAGCGTATAATTTATTTTGGATATTTATATTACTTTGTTATTTTTTTACACTATACAGGTGATCAAATCAAGAAAATTAGCTTTTTATAATATTATGGCACATAATTCTCCCTTCATATATATATATAAATAGAACACAAAAGAACAGAAAACGCAAAAATTGAAGGATAACTGTCAAGGAGTGAACTGAAAGCAACATTTTGCACAGCAAAATCCATTACAGATATTCGCTACATGCAAGTTGTATAGCAAATCCATCATAGCATTTGCAATACAAAAACCATGAAGTATCTCACATTCAAACTCCACAAAACAAGTAATATTAATAAAAAAAAAAAAAAAAAAAATTAAGTCAATCGCTACTTTTTTGTCACTCTATTGCAGAAAGTCCTATGTAAATAATTTCCATTCATTTTTTTAAGTTTATCTGGCGCCATCTATTGGTAGATACATGCAACTTAAATCTAAAATTAATTAATTAAATTTAATTACTGAATTAATATTTGAAAAAAACTGTATTAACATCAAGTGTCATCCACCATAAGTTTAAAAAATGTATTTGAACTTGAGTGGATGAATAAAAAGTATCTTATGAACGATTGAAAATTTGAACAAGATATATATAGGGAGAGTGTGAGCTAATAGAAGGAATTGAAAAAAAGGGGAAAAATTGTAGAAATTATTGTAGAATTATTGAATTGTTGTTGTTGTTTCTTATCCCACTTGGTAGACGTCTAGACCAAGCCCAAGAACCTGTATGCACTCATGGAAATTATTGAATTGTAGAAATCATTGAAGTCCACATAAGCTACAACAACAAGGTTGTATAAATAGCAAATTTTGTATGAATATTTGTGTCCTTTTCCATCTGAAGGCTCGTTCCCACCGAGGCGTGAAGTGTTGAAGATTCACGCGGCAGGCAAGAAAATGTTTTCGACCTCTTCACAGCGAATCGTCAGAAATAGCATTACGCCTAGTGAAGTTCCGCTTCGAGTTGAAAGTTGGTCAACTCGAAGCGGAACTTCACTAGGCGTAATGCTATTTGAGGCTAGTAATTGGTCAACGCTTCACGCTTAAACGCCTCACGCCTCGGTGGGAATGAGACTTACGAATGCAGTTCAACCTTTATATACAGGCGCACCCGAAAGGGATGGCGGGTTTGAGCCCCAACTCTCCCTTCCCTAGAATGTGACCATAATCTCTCTCAACAATGCAGCAATAAACCACAAAATTCAATTAACACCAAAATTAAATTATCAACTTCAATGACCTCCTAAATGTTCCTGAATAGTAGGAAAAGTTTCCAATACTATGAATTACTGCATCTATCAAACTAGCTGCAAAATCAAAGATTAAGAAAAATCTGTTATCTATTCGTAGAAATTGTTGTCTTCGGTGTGCTCTTTGACAAGTAACGTAAAAAAAAAAAAATGTTTTAAAGTCAATTCCTACTTTTTTTCACTATATTGCAGAAAAGTCAGTTGAAATTTTCCTCTTGCATCTGGCGCCATCTATTATTCGATACCTGCAACTTAAAACTAAAATTAATGAATTGAATTTAATTACTAAATTAATATTTGAAAAAACTGTATTAACATCCAGTGTTATCCACTACAAGTCAAAAAAATGTATTTGAACTTGGGTGGATGAATAAAAAGTATTTTATGAACGATTGAAAATTTGAACAAGATATATATATATATAGGAGATTGTGAGCTAATAGAAGGAATTGAAAAAGACACCATTCTAAAGATGGGTCATTCTGAAATGGAAACATTTCCATCACTTGAAGCCATTAAACCCCAAAAGATGATAAATCGCTTCAATTTAGAAAGTAAACAAATGCTTCAGTTGTTATTGTTCTTGCGCTTTAAAAGCGAACTCATCCATCTATTTTAATAATGCCTTTTCGTTGCTGTTAATCCAGGCAACTAACACATTTAAGTTGTAAAAAAAAAAAGAAGAAAAGGAAGAAAAGAAAGGTTATAAAGAAAACATTTCCAGACTTTATCTTTTCCATAATGCTTTGTAGTTTGTTGACTTGCAACCCTAACTTAAACACCATAAATAATCTTAAACTGCCAGTTGTATTTTGTTTATTACAAGATAAATTTTGAAAAATACATTGAACGATTGGTTAAGCTTTTACTAACTTAAACTAATAAGTACATTTAAAAGTTTTTATCTTCATATGAATGAATTATTATTATTATCTCTCTTAGCAATCTAGACAATAACTGTTCCAAAAAGGAATAATTAAATTTCTTAATATATAATCTTTTAAATTCTTCTTATTTATTACTGTAGTTTTTTAAATCATTCTAAAACACTTCAAAGATGTAGAACGGCCTGATGCCAATTGGCTAGCACTCTGGTCATTGGTACTGCAGGTATCAGGTTCGAATATTGGCGGTGACATGGATGCTTGTGAGTGGTTCGAATCCACTTTAAACCGTAGATCCCGGTTTGTTTAACCCTCGTGTGCACAAATGACCGTAGAGCGACAAACCAAACCATCAAAATTAACCCCATTCCCCTCTCCCCTTCACAAAGCTCTTTTTATAATAAACAAATTCGTCAGTAATTCAAGTACAAAAAAAAATCAAAACTCTGTTAAACATTGTTATGAGTGGTTCCGAATCCACTTTAAAATGTAGGTCCCGTTCTAATGAGCCAAAGTGCGAACAAAATGACCGTAGAGCGACAAACCAAACCATCAAAATTAACCCCATTCCCTCTCCCCTTCACAAAGCTCTTTTTATAATAAACAAATTCGTCAGTAATTCAAGTACAAAAAAAAATCAAAACTCTGTTAAACATTGTTATGAGTGGTTCCGAATCCACTTTAAAATGTAGGTCCCGTTCTAATGAGCCAAAGTGCGAACAAAATGACCGTAGAGCGACAAACCAAACCATCAAAATTAACCCCATTCCCCTCTCCCCTTCACAAAGCTCTTTTTATAATAAACAATGTTATGAGTGGTTCCGAATCCACTTTAAAATGATTCGTCAGTAATTCAAGTACAAAAAAAATCAAAACTCTGTTAAACATTGTTATGAGTGGTTCCGAATCCACTTTAAAATGTAGGTCCCGTTCTAATGAGCCAAAGTGCGAACAAAATGACCGTAGAGCGACAAACCAAACCATCAAAATTAACCCCATTCCCCTCTCCCCTTCACAAAGCTCTTTTTATAATAAACAAATTCGTCAGTAATTCAAGTACAAAAAAATCAAAACTCTGTTAAACATTGTTATGAGTGGTTCCGAATCCACTTTAAAATGTAGGTCCCGTTCTAATGAGCCAAAGTGCCAAAAACCGTAGTGCGACAAACCAAACCAAAATCAAAAGATGTCCCTTCACAAAGCTCTTTTTATAATAAACAAATTCGTCAGTAATTCAAATACAAAAAAAATCAAAACTCTGTTAAACATTGTTATGAGTGGTTCTCAATCCATTTAAAATGAGGTCCCTTCTAATTAAAAACCGTAATGCGACAAACCAAAAAAATCAAAGATGTAAGGAAAAAAAATGGGGAAATTAACCCCATTCTCCCCTTACAAATCAAAAAAATGTTCTTCCTGCTCGGATGGAACTCTCATTTATGAGGAACCTTCTATTTAAAAGATGAAAAAAAAAAAAAAAAATGTTCTTCCACTCTAATCAATTTATATCTTTCAGTAAAAATAGATTCTAGAAATGTCATCTAATTTTTCAAGGAACTGGAGTGTTTTAAAATGTTATTTATTTTTTAGTTAGCGTGTTTCCGAAAAATAAACACTGCAACAACTCCTTTCGTATAGCTCGCAATGCCTACTACAGCACCCTTTTATACTGATTGAACTTCCTCAGTTGAATGTCGCACTTTCTTTTTTGTTTTGTAATGAACTTTTAATGTTTGCCCGTAAGTCACTTAAAATAAAATAAATAATTGTTACATATCTTGAGCTCATCCAAAAAACCTGCGGCCTGATGGCCAATTGGCTAGCGCTCTGCCTTTGGTACCACAGGTTTCAGGTTCGTATCTTGGCAGTGGCATGGATGTTTGTAAGTGGTTCGGAATCCACTTTAAGCCGTAAGTCCCGGTTTGTTTAACCCTCGTGTGCACAAGATGACCGTAGAGCGACAAACCAAACCATCAAAATTAACCCTAACCCTCAGATAATATAATTTTAACATTAATGGAATATATTTAATAACTCACTTTAAAAATTAATCCTAATTATAAGTTAATAGATATTATTTAAATAATATAGTTGCAATTCAATTAATCTACAATTTGCAAATAAACTATTATGTATTTTCATTTAAATAATAGCTTAAAACCGTACATTTTTATTTTACATAAATAGGGAAAAGCATTTTCCTCTCAGGAAAGTCTTGAATATCCAGGACGATTGAAAAGTTTCTCTCTTCCCAAAACCTCTTTGTTAATCGTCTTCTCAGTTGAGAAGCGACTGCTGTTTTGAAAGATTGAAATGCCTCCTAATGAAGTAACGAGGGATTAATTAGGATTGCCATTGACGAGGAATTCGAAGGCTTAGCGGAATGAATGAGTTGTTCCCTCTGTTATTAACTTAATGAGATGAATTCCTCTGCAGTTCATTATTTTGAATGATGAACGAATCCGAAACAACTCGAGTCCTTTTTTAAAGATATTTTTAAACACTTGGCTTATAAAAAAAAAAAATGGAGTGCAGAGTGTCAATTTATATTTAGATTAAGCGATTAAATTCTGTTATAAATTACTTGATCACAGTTATGACAATAGAATGTTTCGAAAGTATTCGAAAATAAAAGAAATTTTTTTAGCTGTACAGTCAATTACAGGCAATCATTTTAGTCTCAAATTACATTAGAAAATTGTAGTTTCCCATAGAGTTGTAATAACATAGAGCACATCCCCCTGAAAAGAACAGAAAATTGATGCAAACTTTTTTTCCTTTTTTTACTAGAGTTGGCGCTGTATCGCCACTTAGCGTCTTTTTCGCTGCTAATATAGTTTAAAACATCATTTTTTCTTTTTTTTAATCTATTGTATAAAGATAAAACGAAAAAGTATTTACAAACTGCATAGCTAGAAATTCTAAATTTTCTAAACAAAAAAAAAACTGCTGATCTACGATCCTATTAGACCGAGACCTACGGTTTAAAGTGGATTGCGAACCACTATAGATATCTATGGCCCCACTGGGACTCGAACCCGAAATTTGTGGTACCGAATATCAGACCGCTAGTCACTTGGCTATTCGACCTCGGCCTTATTCAATTCCTACTATTAGTTCACACTCTCCCTATATATATCTTATTTAAGTTTTCAATCGTTCATAAAATACTTTTTATTCCTCCACTCAAGTTCAAATGCATTTTTTTGAACTTGTAGTGGATGACACTGGATGTTAATACGGTTTTTTGAAATATTAATTCATTAAATAAATTAAATTAATTAATTTAATTTTTTTTACTTTTAAGTTGCATGTATCTAATAATAGATGGCGCCAGATGTAAAAGCAAAATTTCAACTTAATTAATAAAGGACTTTTCTGCAATATAGTAAAAAAAAGTAGGAATTGACTTAAATTTTTTTTTTTTTTTTATTTTATATAAGATGAAAGGATACTGATTTTTATTTTCATTCCATAAATTTTTAACATAAAATTTCTTTAATTTTTAGTGGTCCCTGCACTGAGATTGGCCAAGATAGACGTCTCTTCGTCGGTGATCAGAGGAGAGCCCGCCTGGCTGAACTGCAGCTACACCCTGGAAGGGGACGAGCTGTACTCGGTGAAGTGGTACAAGAACAACGTCGAGTTCTACAGGTTCTTGCCCACCGACAGGCCACCGGGTCAGAAGTACGACCTGCAGGGAGTTTACGTTGATGTAAGTGAACTTTCAAAATCTTCAGCGAAATGTGTTTATAATGTATTGGTACTTGAGTTTATTTTTGCTTGAATTTTAAGTGAAATACTAAATTTCAGAAGGCATTAAGTATGTAGTATAACATAATTCGCCAGCATCAAGCGTGATATAAAGTATCCATCAGAGAACAGGTCTTGGTTGGTTACTGCCGAATGTTATTTCCTTTATAATAATGTAATATGAGCATAAAAGGATCTTTATAGTTTAAAAAACACCGTTTCTCAAAATATAGATTAATCAAAGTTTAAATCATTATTATTATTACATATCTATTAACATTATTTTATTATTTAATCATTATTATTATTTATCTTATTATGACTGTTTTATTATTTAAACATTACCTCTTATCGTTATTTTATTAGTTGACCATTATCCTTATTTTATTATTTAGTCATTATCCTTATTATCTATTATCATTACCTTATTAGTTGATCATTATCCTTATTATCTATTATCATTATTTTTTAATGTTAATAGATTTTTTTTTAATTGGCTACATTGTTTATTTACGTAGAACATGAGTAAAATAAAGATGCACATTATATAAAGAAAAAAAAAGAAAAATTCGGTAAGAAATTTACATAAAAATTATAATTATTTTTATAAGGATTCTTAAAAATTAATTTTTATAAAATTCGATATTTTGTCATTCAGAAAATACCAATCATACCCAGTTCTAACTGCCGCCTTCCCGATACAAACTCGAACATCAAAAGGGAAAAAACTTGTTCCTTCAAAATATTTTAACTAAAATGAATTAGAAAAACGGGAAAAAAAATTTTACAAGGAATTTATTTTATTACTGAAAACAAATGATGCCAGTTTATAAATTGTAATGAGAGATTTAGCTGCAAAATAAAATTGCGGTAAAATGAGTGTGCAAATCAAATTGAGTTATCAAAGGGAAAAAAAAAGTTCTGTAAAAATACTTTAAAAACATGAAAATGATTTTTTTAATAGTGAACTTATTGTTATACTGAAAACAAATAATGCTAGTGTATAAATTATAATGAAATATTTAGCTGTAAAATAAAATTACAGAAAAAATGTTAAGCAAACCTAACTAAAACATCTGGCAGTTAAAGACTAATTAATTAAAAGGAACTAATTCCTTTAAGGATTTAAGGTTTACTTAATTAAAAGACTAATTAATTTATTAATTAAAACAAATAATGCTAGTTTATAAATTACAGTGAGAGATTTAGCTGTAAAATAAAATTGCAGTAGGTGATTATGCATATCATACTCAAGCATCAAAGGGAAAAAAATAGTTCAGTTGAAATATTTTAACTAAAATGAATTAGAGAAACGTAATTTTTTTATAGTGAGTTTTTTAATAGTTTTGCTAGTTTATAAATTATAGGGCCTGTTGGCCGAGTGGCTACCGCTCTAGCGCTCTGCACCACAGATTCCGGGTTCGAATCCCGGCATTGCCATAGATATTTGTAGTGGTTCGAAATTCACTTTAAACCGTATGTGCCAGTCTAATATGAACGTAGAGCGTTGTGGGGGTAATGTTACTCGTGTCCGTAGCCTATCTTCAAGCTATGCATGCCCCCTGGTAGTGCTCAATGAGTAGCAGCGGTGCAGCCGTTGCTTATGGCATAAAGATTAACTGTTTCTGTATTGCCAGCTGCATTAGAACAACAGTTTATAAATTATAATAAAAAATTTAGTTGAAAAATAAAATTACGGAAAAACGATTGCGCAAGCCTAACTAGACATCTAGCAATTAAGGACTGAAAAATTTCAAAACTTATTGGAAATGGTAGCCAAATTCATAGTAAGCGTTGTAGATACTCAAGGGAATTCGCCAATTGTGATGTTTTCATGTGTGAAAGTGACCATTATTTTAATGAAAGTCAAGGGAAAGATGCCAAACGAACCACTGAGTAAAAAAAAATTGATTATTAAGCATACTTAAAAAGTGAAATTCGACGAAAACAAATATAGAGCTTACAAGGTTACGAGACTTTTCGTAGAAATTGAAGTATCGTTGTCGTCTAATAATAAGCGTCCTCTGACATATCAAATATCCATGAGTAAGACAGAACTTTGTATCCAAAAGCGCTTTGAAGTTTATGTCGTGCTACTACCCATTTTATGCATTGAAACAAACTGTGTTCAACTGTTTCCGGAGTTTTGCAGATCGGGCATAATGGTGTTGAAGTTAGGCCAAATCTATGGAGTTTGCTAGGACATGTCTTTGTGCGAAATCTGGAAATAAAAATGTCTTCTTTTAGATGATTATTGAAAAGTCTTGTGACCGAAGCAGAAGAACGATATTTAGACAGAAAGATGAAAACAAATTCTTTCTTTGGTGCACCAAAGCTAGGCTATTGTTGCTGAAAATGAATTGGGGTGAAAGGTCAGTCCATCAATTTTAAGAAATGTGCTACATAAGGCAGATCTCGGTAGAAGAAAATCTAGACGAAAGCTTTCATAAGTAAGCGAAATCAGACTGCAAGACTTAATTTCGCAAAGGAGCATGAAGGAGAAGTAATTTTTTCTTACAAGAAAAACATATTATTTACTGATGAGAGCTAATTCATTATTTTTTCATTTGATGGCAAGACTTATGCCGGGAGAAAATTCAATGAGGTGTTAGGTTGTTGTTCTAATGCAGCTGGCAATACAGAGACATTTAATCTTTCTGCCATAAGTAAGGGCTGCACCACTGTTACTCATTTAGCACTACCCAGAGGGCAAGTGTAGCTTGAAGATAGGCTACGGACGCGAGTAACACTACCCCCACAATGCTCTACGGTTTAAAGTGACTTCCGAACCATTACAAACATTCAGAAACAGCCGGGACTCCAACCCCAAACCTATGGTACCGAGTTCTGCCATTCTACCATCAGGCTCCATGAGGTGTTAGGTATAAAGAAAATCATAAAACAGTTGCTACAAATTTGTGGCGGATCAGTAATGATCTAAAGCTCGTTTTCAGCTGCTGGCCGAAATGGCAGAATGGATCAGCATATTCGTTGATTGGACTTGACGATGTATTTTGAGATCTATGCTTGCTGATGGTGCTTTATCTCAATTTATCCAAACGTTGTGCAAATAAAAGAGACACTGTGGTGATGAAAGACTTGACTGGATTTGAGTAGGTGTTTTGAGATCTATGCTTGATGATGATGCTTTATCTCAATTTATCCAAATGTTGTGCAAATAAAAGAGACACTGTGATGATGAAAGACTTGACTGCATTTGAGTAGGTGTTTTGAGATCTATGCTTGGTGATGATGCTTTATCTCAATTTATCCAAATGTTGTGCAAATAAAAGAGACACTGTGATGATGAAAGACTTGACTGGATTTGAGTAGGTGTTTTGAGATCTATGCTTGGTGATGATGCTTTATCTCAATTTATCCAAATGTTGTGCAAATAAAAGAGACACTGTGATGATGAAAGACTTGGGTTGATTTGAGTAGGTGTTTTGAGATCTATGCTTGGTGATGATGCTTTATCTCAATTTATCCAAATGTTGTGAAAATAAAAGACACTGTGATGATGAAAGACTTGACTGGATTTGAGTAGGTGTTTTGAGATCTATGCTTGATGATGATGCTTTATCTCAATTTATCCAAATGTTGTGCAAATAAAAGAGACACTGTGATGATGAAAGACTTGACTGGATTTGAGTAGGTGTTTTTGAGATCTATGCTTGGTGATGATGCTTTATCTAAATTTATCCAAATGTTGTGCAAATAAAAGTGACACTGTGATGATGAAAGACTTGGGTTGATTTGAGTAGGTGTTTTGAGATCTATGCTTGGTGATGATACTTTATCTCAATTTATCCAAATGTTGTGCAAATAAAAGAGACACTGTGATGATGAAAGACTTGGATTGATTTGAGTAGGTGTTTTGAGATCTATGCTTGGTGATGATGCTTTATCTCAATTTATCCAAATGTTGTGCAAATAAAAGAGACACTGTGATGATGAAAGACTTGACTGCATTTGAGTAGGTGTTTTGAGATCTATGCTTGGTGATGATGCTTTATCTCAATTTATCCAAATGTTGTGCAAATAAAAGAGACACTGTGATGATGAAAGACTTGACTGGATTTGAGTAGGTGTTTTGAGATCTATGCTTGATGATGATGCTTTATCTCAATTTATCCAAATGTTGTGCAAATAAAAGAGACACTGTGATGATGAAAGACTTGGGTTGATTTGAGTAGGTGTTTTGAGATCTATGCTTGGTGATGATGCTTTATCTCAATTTATCCAAATGTTGTGAAAATAAAAGACACTGTAATGATGAAAGACTTGACTGATTTGAGTAGGTGTTTTGAGATCTATGCTTGATGATGATGTTTTATCTCAATTTATCCAAATGTTGTGCAAATAAAAGAGACACTGTGATGATGAAAGACTTGACTGGATTTGAGTAGGTGTTTTGAGATCTATGCTTGGTGATGATGCTTTATCTAAATTTATCCAAATGTTGTGCAAATAAAAGAGACACTGTGATGATGAAAGACTTGGGTTGATTTGAGTAGGTGTTTTGAGATCTATGCTTGGTGATGATGCTTTATCTCAATTTATCCAAATGTTGTGCAAATAAAAGAGACACTGTGATGATGAAAGACTTGACTGGATTTGAGTAGGTGTTTTGAGATCTATGCTTGATGATGATGCTTTATCTCAATTTATCCAAATGTTGTGCAAATAAAAGAGACACTGTGGTGATGAAAGACTTGACTGGATTTGAGTAGGTGTTTTGAGATCTATGCTTGATGATGATGCTTTATCTCAATTTATCCAAATGTTGTGCAAATAAAAGAGACACTGTGATGATGAAAGACTTGACTGGATTTGAGTAGGTGTTTTGAGATCTATGCTTGGTGATGATGCTTTATCTCAATTTATCCAAGTGTTGTGCAAATAAAAGAGACACTGTGATGATGAAAGACTTGATTGATTTGATGATAGGTGTTTTGAGATCTATGCTTGGTGATGATGCTTTATCTCAATTTATCCAAATGTTGTGCAAATAAAAGAGACACTGTGATGATGAAAGACTTGACTGAATTTGAATAGGTGTTTTGAGATCTATGCTTGGTGATGATGCTTTATCTCAATTTATCCAAATGTTGTGCAAATAAAAGAGACACTGTAAGGATGAAAGACTTGACTGAATTTGAGTAGGTGATCTATGCTTGGTGATGATGCTTTATCTCAATTTATCCAAATGTTGTGCAAATAAAAGAGACACTGTAAGGATGAAAGACTTAACTGAATTTGAGTAGGTGATCTATGCTTGGTGATGATACTTTATCTCAATTTATCCAAATGTTGTGCAAATAAAAGAGACACTGTGATGATGAAAGACTTGGATTGATTTGAGTAGGTGTTTTGAGATCTATGCTTGGTGATGATGCTTTATCTCAATTTATCCAAATCTTGTGCAAATAAAATAGACACTGTGATGATGAAAGACTTGACTGGATTTGAGTAGGTGTTTTGAGATCTATGCTTGGTGATGATGCTTTTATCTCAATTTATCCAAATGTTGTGCAAATAAAAGAGACACTGTGATGATGAAAGACTTGACTGGATTTGAGTAGGTGTTTTGAGATCTATGCTTGGTGATGATGCTTTATCTCAATTTATCCAAATGTTGTGCAAATAAAAGAGACACTGTGATGATGAAAGACTTGACTGAATTTGAGTAGGTGTTTTGAGATCTATGCTTGGTGATGATGCTTTATCTCAATTTATCCAAATGTTGTGCAAATAAAAGAGACACTGTGATGATGAAAGACTTGACTTGAATAGGTGCTTTGATATGTATGCTTGCTGATGTTGCTTTATCTCAATTTATCCAAATGTTGTGCAAATAAAAAGACACTGTGATGATGAAAGACTTGACTTGAATAGGTGCTTTGAGATGTATGCTTGTTGATGTTGCTTTATCTCAATTTATCCAAATGCTGTTAAAATACTATAGATAAAAGTACTGAGCAAAGCTTAAAATTAAACATTTGTAAAGTAACAGCTTTAAAACTCTAAATTCTTGATGTCATTGCCTAAGGCTGCCCCCAAATTCATTTTTAAAAGAAAGGAATCGTTGCATATACTTTCTGGCAAAGAAAGTAAATAAGATTAGTAAATGTGAAAAAGGAAGAAATAAGTAAAATAGCAGATCAAATAAACAATATGTTAACAGTGGAATGATAATAAGAAAATATGAAATGCTACTTATTCTAGAAATGTGAATGTAGAGTAGTAATTCCCAGACAGAAAAAGTGGGGTATTCCATAACTTACAGGGTTACGAGATTTTTCGTAAAAACTGAGGTATCATTGTGGGCTTATAAGATTCACCCTCCTACATATCAAATATCCAAGAGTAAGAAAGAACTTTATATCCGAAAGCACTTTATAGTTTCTTGGCTCAACATATTTCACTCATTGAAACAAAATGTGTTCAACTGTTACCGGAGTTTTGCAGATACGGCATAATGGAGAGGAAGTCAGGCCTAGTCGAAGGAGTTTAGAATTAGAAGGATATGTTTTTGTGCGAAACCTGCATAGAAGAACGTCTTCTTTTCGGTGAGTAGGAAGAAGTCTATGAGAGAGTTTAATACTATTCAAATGACTGAATTTCCGAGCATATTTGCCATCTATCCTCTGTTCTGTGGCTTTTAACTGTTCATTGATAGGACAATGGATAAGTATGTTCATTGATAGGACAATGGATAAGTACACTGAAGTGACAAAAAGTCATGGGATAGCAATATGCAAATTTTCAGATGGCAGTAGCATCGCGTAGAACAGGTATAAATGCGCAGTGCTTTCGCAGAGCTTTCATTTCTGTTCAAGTTATTCATGTGAAGAGGTTTTGACGTGATGATGACCGCACGACGGGAATTAACAGACTTTGAACGCGGAATGTTTGTTGGAGCTAGACGCATGGGTCATGCCATTTCGAAATCGTTAGGGAATTCAACATTCCCAGATCCACTGTGGCAAGAGTGTGCCGAGAGTATGACATTTCAGGCATAACATCCCACCATGGACAGCGCAGTGGTCGACCGCCTGCACTTAACGACCGAGACCGGCGACCTCTGCAAAGAGTCGTAAATTCTAACAGACAAGCAACACTGCGTCAAATAACCGCAGAAATCAATGTGGGACGTACAAGGGACTTGTCTGTTAGAACTGTGCGGAGAAATTTGGCTTTCTTGGGCTATTCCAGCAGAAGACAGACTCGAGTGCCTTTACTGACAGAACGACATCGCTTGCAGTGACTCTCGTGGGCACGTGAGCATATCGGTTGGTCCCTAGATGAATGGAAAACCGTGGCCTGGTCCGATGAGTCACGATTTCAGTTGGTAAGAGCTGATGGTAGGGTTCGAGTGTGGCGCAGACCCCACGAAACCATGGACCCAAACTGTCAGCAAGGCATTGTTCAAGCTGGTGGTGGCTCCGTAATGGTGTGGGCTGTTTTCATGACATGGACTTGGTCCTCTGGTGCGACTGGACCGAACATTGACTGGAAATGCTTATGTTCAGCTACTAGCGATCACTTGCAGCCATTCATGGACTTCATGTACCCAAACAACGATGGGATTTTTATGGTTGACAATGCACCATGTCACCGGGCCACAACTGTTCGCGATTGGTTTGAAGAACATTCTGGACAATTCCAACGAATGATCTGGCCACCTAGATCGCCCGACATGAATCCCATCGAGCATTTATGGGACATCATCGAGAGGTCTGTTCGTGCCCAAAATCCTGCACCATCAACGCTTTCACAATTATGGACGTCTATCGAGACAGCATGGCTCAATATTCCTGCAGAAGACTTCCAACGACTTGTTGAATCCATGCCACGTCGAGTTGCTGCACTTCGCTGGGCGAAAGGAGGGCCGACACGATATTAAGAGGTATCCCATGACTTTTGTCACTTCTGTGTATGTTCATTGATAGGACAATGGATAAGTATATTCATTGATAGGACAATGGATAAGTATGTTCATTGATAGGACAATGGATAAGTATATTCATTGATAGGACTGAGATAAGCATATAAGCATATTCCTTGATGGGAGAATAGATTACGTTAATGGATGAGAAAGTGAATCAGCATGTTCATCGATGAGATGAATTTAGCGTGTTCATTGAGGGAAGGATAGATCAGCATGTTCATTGATGGGAAAGAAGATCAGCATGTTCAACGATGGGAGAAGGAATTAGCATGTTCATTGATAGAATAATGGATCAACGTGTTCACAGAAGGGATAATAAATCAGCATTTCCATTGATGGAAGAATGGATCAGTGAGGCTCATTGATGGAAAGATGGATCAATGTGTATGCCTCCATATTTTAAAAACAAATTTGTCGCTTTTATAACAACAGGCTACATTGATCTGGATAATTATTCCGTACATGAAGTTTTTGAATGTGTCCCTGGCCTTGACATCAGCTTCATGAGAGCACAGTCCCAAATCCCAAATAAATCCCACAGAGAAAATCTGTGGACGTATCTTAACAAAAAATTTGATGTTTCCCGTAAAAATGAGCTGAAAAGAGTATTATTATGAAACATGGATGCAGTCTCTGCCTAAACGGCTTAAAATGGTTATAAAAACAATGATTTCCCACAAAATTCTAATTCATTTGAAATATTAACTAGTTCTGAAGATCTTAGTCATCCGAGTTCTGATTTAGTATTACTTTTTTTGTTTTGTGTCATAATTTTTTGAATACAATGAATTAATTTATGTTTGTTTTCAGAAGTGCAGGGAATATACTACTCGAAATTCATTTAATTATTTTATTTTTAATTTTTAAAAATTATAGATTGGATTAGTATCTTTTTTTTTGTGTCCAAGTTTGGTTTGCAGTGACTGTACATGAATGTTTTTTTTTCTTGATCTGAATTTCTATTGTTAAAAATATGCATAAAGTCTTAGCATACAAAATTAAGTCATTAATTTTAAAAGACTTTTTCAAAAAACTATACATTTGAAATTTTATCTCTTTATATTTCGTGTTTCAATTTAAATCTTATAACTATTTTTATTATACAGGGTGATTATAATTAAAGTCCCACTTTCAAAACGCTGTAAAAAAAAAAAGAAACACGCTTCACAATAAGTTCAAATTTTAAATGAAGATACTTGAAGAGGGGGGAAATGGTACGGTATCAAAAAATGTTCCTAAGTGTATTAATAGATGTCGCTGTAAGCGACATAAAGAAAGTGAATTCTGCTGCCAGTGATATTTTGAATCGAAATGACAACGTATTTGGCATGAGTTGCACATTAAACCAACTGTAGTGTTCAATGTGTTTGCGTTCACTGCGCGTTTTTTTTTTTTTTTTTTTTTTTTTTTTTTGCCTAAAAAAAAAAAAATGACTTTCAAGTCATTCAACAGTTGTGATACTGTGAGTGGAAAGCCCATCCACCACGGTAAGATCATATGCAATTGGATGGGAAAAATCGGTGAAATTTTCTTTTTTAACTTTTTTTTTTTTATCCCTTCTTCAAGTATCTTCCGTTCAAATTTGAACTCATTGTGACGAAGTGGTTCTTTTTTTACAGCGCTTTGAAAGTGGGGCTTTTTATTATAATCACCCTGTATCTATATTATTTGTTGATTACTTTTTCATTTTCTCAATAAATTATATTTATCTAAGTAAAATGTGGCATTTTCATTTGTAAAATATTATCTACCAAAGCATGCAATTTTGTCACTGCCACTGTGGATCAAAAAAAAAGAATTACGAATGACCCAGGTTTCATTTTGGAATCCATTATATGAAGATAGATCAAATCTATTTAAGGTTCAAACATTTTTTCTTAACTTACTTAGTCACAAAACACGTACATCTAATTTGGAACTTTTTTCGGATGTTAGCCATTAAATACTTCTTTATAAGAATATTTGTTTCAAATATTTAACAAAATTTTAGGAAAAGAGAAAACACTGCAAATTATTTAAAACAAAACCATTTCATCTAATTTTTTTTATACTTCCGTTTAAAAATAAGAGAATAAAAAAAATAATTTTCAACAAACGTGACAAAGCTTAAATATTTAAATTTTAAATAGCTTTGTTCAACCCAAAAACTAAATTGTGTAAAAAAAAGCAATCAATTTTCCTACTGCAAACTATTTAATTATTTAGAAATCTTTAACACTGAGTTGCCTTAAAAACTTAAAATAAGCGTATTAAAATCGGAATTATTTTTTTTTTTTTCTGTTCAAAACTATCTCGCATGCAATTTAGTTTCATCATAAACTTACCGCCATTTTTATCTTCTTATTGATTCTTGTGACCTGGAGGTGCTTAAATAAGAACATCGTGTTTTATTTTTCTGTCGATTACAAAAAAAAATCTGATTATGGATTTTGTTAATTAAAAGAAAGATTTTAATTTCAAAAATAAATACCGAGATTTTCAACTATTCGTTGTCTTAAGCTGTTAGATTATTTTTTTAAAAATATTCTTTTTTTTTTTTTTTTTTGCATTGAATCATTAGTCATTCCTTATGGAATTTGAAAAAAAAAAAAGAATATTTTCCTCAAAACTTTTATGTTTGGGGATTTTTCGTTTTCCCTTTATTTTTTTTTTTATCCCTACTTTTTCTTTTTCACTTCTCTTCAATATTCCGATAAAAAGTATTTATGTGAACTTATTTCTCCATCATATTTGATCGTTTTCATTTATCTCAATTTGTTTAGTAATACATTATTTAACTCTCTCGGTTTTTTTTTTAAGTTGAACTTTGGTATTTTTAATTTCGTGCACTTTTTAAGTTACTGATTTTTTTCTTTTTATCTTAATGAGTAACTTAGTTTTTGTGGTCTAACAATAGATTTGTATTCTTATGTTCAAAAAAGTTATAATTTATGAGTATAATTCATAGTAATTAATCAAAAACACCCACAGAATTTTTTAGACTTTTTTTAGAAATATATTAATTTGAGAATCTTGAAGAAAATTTTGCATTCGACACAAAAAAAAAAAATTCTTTAATCTCTTAATAATGAAA
Organism: Caerostris extrusa; assembly: GCA_021605095.1. Lineage (NCBI taxonomy): Eukaryota > Metazoa > Arthropoda > Arachnida > Araneae > Araneidae > Caerostris > Caerostris extrusa. Next base: position 25,162 of record BPLR01017679.1, on the reverse strand, counting down.
AGTATTTTTTTGATTTGTAACAGATTTAAATAAATTTTAATTCATTAATCAAACAATTTTTAGTTTCTTTATCTATACATTATTGAAAAATGTAACAATTTTTTTTTTTATAAAATTCTACAATTGACACAAATAACGTTGCTCAAATTGTTATTATATTGTTATAAAAAATTTTATAATTTTTTTTCCAGTTTGTGTTTTATATATTTTTTATGTAAGTTGGCTCCTAAATAAAATATTGTTTATATTTAAGGTAAATTCTTTTAGACTGACATATGCATTTTAGCATAAATAAATTATGTAAATATTATTTTTGGTAGTGAGGGTCCTAGTGGCCAGCACTGTGGCGCTCTTTAGTACAGTTTTCATATTCGAGTTCCGGCGGTGCCACGGATGTTTGTAGTGGTTTGGAATCCACATTAAACCATTGGTACCGGTCTAATAAGATCGTAGAGTGTTGTGATGGTTGTGTCACTCGCGTTCGTAACATATCCTCAAAGCTACACGTAACAGTATTGTAGCCTTTTTGCTTATGGCATAAAAAATTAAATGTCTCTTTATTGCCAGCCGCATTAGAACAACAATAACAACTGTGCTGAAGAAAAGTGCATTTCAATTTAAATAAAATCTCTTCTTTCGCCTAATTCTTTTACAAAGCCTACTTAGATATATACATAATCATATTTTTGAAAGTTATACTAATTGTCAACAAACATCCTACACGATATCCAATATACTTGATCCTAAAAAAGGGTCAACAATTTCTGCCACACAATGGTGTCAAAAGCAGTTGAAGAAGTGAATAAGGGATATTGAGAAATAATAAATGCGAGTAGTAGGTTTCAAAGAAGTTCTCTAACCTCTAATGTCTCCTTATTCTGAATCTCGACAAAGCTTTATTTTATCTATTTAAATTTACAGAACTTGCAAGAACAGCTGTGTGCTTGGCTGAATACACCATTGGTTGTACCTCTTCATTGAATCGTAAATTCTATTTGTAACTATTTCCTCCAAAATCACCCGGTGACTTTCATTTTTTTTAAACTTTCAACAGCAATAATTCTAGGATAAGGAGCGGTTTTCACAGCCTACACACCATTAAATTTTTTTTTTCTGCTCCACTTCGCAGACTGTCAGCTTTGATGAATATACGTCAGCATATTCATTTGATGATGAATCTCTATAAGTTTTAAGCTTTCACTTTGCTACTAATGACGCACCCATCTTTAAGGTCTTATCTGACGGGCTTGTTTCGCTACTTTTAGCTTGAAACAAATAACCGTTTCCACTCATTTAATTCATCGTTGAGCGCTCATCCAACGTTCATCTTTTGTAATTCTAGAGATCCTATCACTAACTTACAAAACAATAGCATAAAAATCTCGAAATCATTTGATTGTACATGATATGTTTAATGTAATATTTCAATATTATTTTTAATTCTGTATTTCTTTTTGTATTTCGCAGCTGGATCAATCTTTCGAGGGCTACGTGTATTTGAAGCGTACTGACCTGAATACTGAAGGGGTGTACAGGTGCGAAGTGTCGGCTGAAGCTCCATCCTTCCAAACGGTCAGGGAAGAGAAAGAAGTCAGGGTGTATGGTGAGTAAGGTCCACTTCACTTTTGGCGCGAAATTGAACAAGCCTAATTTGTTTTCAGAATGGATAATTGACTTTATTTTTAATATAAAGTATAGAGCATCTTAAAGTTAAATTACAAACCTTAATAAATTTTAATTATTTAAAAATTTCCTTTTCAATTAAAGGAAGCTATTTTTAACAAATTGAAAAAAAAAAATCTAATTTGAAAATGTTTCATTTAATTTTACGCTCCGAAAAATAAGAACTTAATAGGTTTGAATTTGAAATAAAAAGAGAAAAAAATGTATATTTAACTCCCCTCCATAAAATAATTAGTATTTCAAGTGTATCAATCGATATCATCAAACATATCAAAAACATCAAATCGATATGTACAAATCAAAAATTTATATCATTAAACAAATATCATGCATTTGGTATTTTGATTTTATACTTAAAGTTCAAGAAGTATCCCCTCCCTCAATAAATTAGTATTTTAAATTTATCAATCGATATCAATATTATCCATATCAAAAACATCAAATCGATATCATGTACAAATCAAAAATCTATATCATTAAACAATATCATCCATTTATTATTTTGATTTTATACCTAAAATTCAACAGGTATCCCCACCTCCAAAAAAATTAATATTTTAAATTAATCAATCGATATCAATATTATCAAACATAACAAGAACATCGATATCAATATTATCAAACATATCAAGAGCTTCAAATTGATATCAATATTATCAAACATATTAAGAACATCAAATCGATATCAATATTATTAAACCTATCAAGAACATATCGATATCAATATTATTAAACCTATCAAGAACATATCGATATCAATATTATCAAACATATCAAAAGCTTCAAATTTATATCAATATTATCAAACATATTAAGAACATCAAATCGATATCAATATTATTAAACCTATCGAAAACATCAAATCGATATCAATATTATCAAACATATCAAAAAGCTGAATTGATATCAATATTATCAAACATATTAAGAACATCAAATCGATATCAATATTATCAAACATTTCAAAGATATCAAATCGATATCAATATTATCAAACATTTCAAAGATATCAAATCGATATAAATATTATCAAACATATTAAGAACATCAAATCGATATCAATATTATCAAAGACATCAATATTATCAAAGACATCAAATCGATATCAATATTATCAAAGACATCAAATCAATATCAATGTTATCAAAGACATGAAATCAATATCAATATTATCAAAGATATCAAATCAATATCAATATTATTAAACATATCAAGACCACAAAATCAATATCATATATAAATCAAATATCTATATAATTAAACAAACATCATCCATTTGTTAATTTGATTTTATACCTAGAGCTCAACAAGTAGAAAACGCATATTTTTTTTCTAATAATCTAGTACCCTACTCTAGGACATATTTTGATCAAAGTCATCTCCAGTGAGTATAGAGAAGAACAAGATGAGTTGCAGCTGGTCTGAAACGAACAACTAAACTCAGTCATGCAATCCGCAGTTCTAGATCGATCCATGATGAAAATGCAAAACGTCACGTTATGCAAAAATAAAAAAGATTTATTTTTTATCTCTAAACCATTTCCAGAAATATCCAGTCTAAAAAGTAATTTGAAAAAGGATCTGCTTTTATTTTCTTTCTGCATATCAAAAATCTCTTGAGGAACTCTTGAGCTATGTTATCAAGTTAAAGTATTTACATACCTATAGAATCACGAAATTGATATATTTTTTTCTTAAGGAAATAAAATAGTTAAAGTAAGAGAAATTGTGTGATTTGAAAACTTTTTTTCTGTGAAAATAACAAGATTTCTTAAAAGGATAGAATGAAATTAGTTCCAAAAATGTATTCAACGATATTAAAATATAATTTCCTCATCAACATCGTCAAAAACATTTTTCGAAATTATACCTCAAACGATTCAACCTCTCAGAAGATAATGTCTACTTTTATGGAGGAACTGGCGACTCGCTTCGTAACCTGTTTATGTTTTAATAAGTGCTTGCAGGAAAAATAAGCCAAGCGGCGATATAACGCCAACTGTAGTATGAAAAGTCAATGTTTGCCCTAAATTTCTGTTCCTTTAGAATAGGGGCACGTGCTCTATTTATTACTACTCTATGATCTTAAGGCTTAATGAATTTCAGTAGATCCCATCTTTCTTCTTCTGCTTTGTTGAATATCGATGGGTCTCGTATATCACTGATATATCCCACGAACAGCCATTAAATAGAATCATAGAACAGAATCATGGCATCTTAAAATCCCTTCTAGATATTTTTATATTCAGTAAAACTGAAATATAATTTAGAGATCATGGACCACATTTAAAAATGATCAATTTAATAAACTTTATAGATAAACAATGTCATCCTCAAGATAACATTGCCCCTGAAATATGAAATATGCTGAACTTTTTTTCCCTCTAAGCAACGCAAATTTGTTATTTTAAATTCTATACATTGAAATCTATCATGATATTTTTTTAAAAATCCATGCCATGCCATATCATACCATATACTAGAGCGCGCTTCAGGTTTGTCAGTTTGGAGCAAACATAATCCTCACGTGATCATATACCTCATGTGACTCTCAGTTTGAATTTTTACGTAATGCAATAATAACTTAGCGATTTTTGGCAGCAATCTTTATTGTCAGCGCAAAGGAGAAAATGGTCTACTGTCCTACTATAATTTTTATTATTATTAAATGTGAATTTAATTTTTTTTTTTAATTTTTAAAATAGAAAAATTTTTTATAACAAATCTAAAACGTAAATAAAAAAAAATTGTTTATAAAGATAGCAGCAGTTTTTCTTTACAAAATTTATGATTCTTAGCTATGCAGTTTGGAAGTACTTTTTCTTTTATCTTTATACAATAGAAAACTCAAAATTTTAAAAACAAAAGTGTTTGAACAATCTTAGCATTTTTTATTACTTAAATATCATTATTGATCAATAACTTTCAATAAGATTGATGTTTATTTTCATATGCGGACTTGAAGTCGTTTTGGTATGAATTTCATGTCAAAAAAATGCTTCGCATAAAAATAAATAAGATTAAAAGTTATTATTTAAAAGAAAATTAATCTGATCACGCACTGGCTTTCATTTTCAAAAACTTGCATTTAAAAAATAAACGCGCATTTGCATTTGTTTTTAATTATGTTTGTTTTTAAAATGCTCACAAACATGCACTGCTCAGATATTAACAATTCGCCAGTATCAAGTCACGTGCTCTTGTATTTCATTTTGAATTGTTCAAGGTCCAGGCAGTTAATTTTCTTGAAGCTCACTGGCCCCAAAGGGGATTCCATCTCCCTATTTGCAGGGAGAAAAAGTAAACAGTACATTTATCAATTGCCCAGAATTTACAAATATATTAGAGGAAGAATTTTGAAACAAACGCTAATTAAAAACAGAAATTTATGACCGATCAGGAAAGACAAATGAAACCTTCATCAATTGAAACAAAATCTTATGAGTGCTTTTAATGTTGCAGTGATGAATATAAAATCAATTTCCTGGATTTTTGTGTTTTTGCGTTCATTAAATTTATTAAAAAATTTAGTTTAAATATACTACTGTGCCCATAAAGTAAGACCAATTATTTTTTTTTCAAAACACTTTATTTATTCTTCAAAATTTATTTCATCGTCTTCAAAGTAATCCCCCCGAACGCAATGCACTTATGCCAATTTTTTTCCCATTCCTCACTGCATGCTAAAAAGTCATCCTCGGGATGGCCTTCAAAGTGTGCGGCGATTCACGTTGAATCTCTTCAATCGGCTCAAAACGGTGTCCCCGGAGTGGTCTTTTGAGTTTAGGGTAGCCAGAAGTCACACGATGTGAATACAAGGTTGTGGAAAGATATGGGTTTTATTTTGGCAAAAAAAGTCACGAAGATTCAATGTATTGTGACCTGGCGCTTTCACTGTTTTCGGTACCCATCGAGATTTGACGCGTTTGAGGCCCAAAAATGGATCTGGCCGATCCTTTTGAAACTCCAACATCATGAGCAAGGTCTCTAATTGTAAATTGACTGTTTGTAAGCACCAAATCTTTAATTTTTGGACGTGAGCTTCGTCTGAAGAAGTGGATGGTCTACCAGAGGGCTCTTCGTCTTCAACGCGTTCTCTGCCTACTTTGATCTGTTTATACCACTTCTAAACATTTCATTCCAATATAGGAATGCTCACCGAATACCTTCTGCAACATTCTATACGATTCCGCAAACAAAATTGAATGCAAGTTCTTTGCACAATTAATTCAGACGTTTCAAAAATCGCCGCAATCAAGCTTTAGCGTTCTCACAAAGTCAAGCGTAACTCACACTAATGAATATTTTGCCGTCAAATGTCACACAGATGTCAAAGACAGGGACAGCAATCTAAAAAGAAAAAAATGAAATTCCTTTAGCCCCAATCAATCGGGAATTTTAAATTGAAAATGGGTCTTACTTTTGGGCGCAGTAGTATGTTTATGACAATTAATTTAACCACCACTTTTTATATTGAAGTTTCCTTTATAGAATAACGTTTTTAAATATGATTATATCAATTAAAATTTGGATAAATAATTGCAGTTTTTCATGTTGCATTTATTTATTAATATTATTTTCATTCCCAACCTAATCCGGAACCTTAACCGTATGTGGTTTATTGAAATGTTTCCTTCAATCTTCCAAAAATGCAAAATCTCACAGTATGGCAGAAGGTGGCGGAAATGGGGAAATATTGTAAAAAGCGTGACGGACGGAATCTTTCCGGAAACTTTGGACGGAATTTTTTATTTCTTTTCATTTTTTTATTTCTTTTTTCCCCCAGAAACAATGGCGGGAAGAAGAGTGGTGCTTCGATTTGCTGAGATTGTATTTCCGACCCGCGAGACTTCCAGTGCGGAAGATCGAGTCGGTGGGAAGGATGAAACTTTTATGTCAAAAAAAAAGAGGCTTCCTTCTGTGAATATCGGAGAATGTTCCTTTTTTTTATGCGCTCCATGATACAGTAGCAACCCAAACTTTTAAAAAGCTTCTCAAATATTAAGGAGTTCCCATTTTTTGTTTTATTTTTTTCCCGTAGATCTCTGTTTGTTGGCACATACTATTTCGATAATGAATTTTAATTAATCTGATTTATATATTTCTGTTCTGGCGCTCGGTGCCACAGGTTTAAGGTTCGAGTCTTGGCGGTGCTATGAATGTTTGCAGTGGTTCGAAATCCTTTTAAACTGTAGATCCCTACCTAATATGACTACTACTACTACATCATACCACACCACAGCACTTTGTCTGGAGCTGAGTTGCCTCTTTACAGTTTAGAATGATGTGGGTGAGAAGTCTGCTTGGGCTCTGTGACTCTCTACGGTCATATAAGACCGAGACCTACGGCTTAAAGTGGATTCGAACCACTCCAAACATCCATGGCATCTCCGGGACTCGAACCCGAAACCTGTCGCTAACTGTCGAACCCGAGCGCTAGCCAATCGGCCATCTGACCCCTGGCCTAATATGACTGTAGAACGTTGGGCGTAGGGCTGACAACCCTACCCAGTAAAAATAAATCCAGCCTCTAAATCTTATTTTTAACAATTTTTTAAAAATTGTGTCTTACGAAAACTATTCAATTTACAAAATGTGTACCCCCAATCATTATTCAGCCAAGAGTGTCAAGTAAGGTGCTTTGACGGTATAGAAAAATATTGAAATATCAACCAAATTTTAACGAATTTTGAGAAATTCTATAGTATGAATAGTGTTTAAACCCCTTATTTAAAATTTTCAAGCTCTTGAGATGTTTTTTTTTCTTAGTCTTAAACAACGATTGACGGCCTGATGGCCAATTGGCTAGCGCTGTGGCCTTTGGTGCTTCAGGTTCGAATCCTGGAGGTGCCATTGATGCTGCGAGTGGTTCGGAATCCACTTTAAACTGTAGGTCCCTGTCAAATTAGCTCAAAGTGTGCACAAAATGACCATGCCCATCATGTGACTCATTAATAACGTGCTCATTTAGAGGCGTTAGGGCTCAGATTCGAATCCACTTTTACGTGTACGTTGCAGTCACTGCTTCCTGAAAAGAGAAAAATTAGTGGTATTTGTGACAAAGTGTGTAAAAAAGTCACTCATCGACTGTCCTGTTGCCTGGAAGTAGTTTTCCCGGTTTTCTCTCATGCGGCACGCAAATGCGGGTCATTGACTCCTAAAATCATCATGGAAGGGAATATCCTTCCATGTCATGCGCAACCTGATGGCCAATTGTCTAGCGCTCTAGCCTTTGGTACTACAAAGTTCAGGTTCGAAACTTGGCGGTGGCATGGATGTTTGTTAGTGGTTCGGAATCTACTTTAAACTATAGGTCCTGGTCTGTTAAACCTCGTGTGCACAAGATAACCGTAGCCTGACAAACTAAACCTTCATCATCCATCGGTGGGCTGTTCATAACATACTTACAGAGATCCACTGATCTATAACGAGAAAAATGAGTAAAGGCTTTATTTAATTAAATTTTCTTTTTATCTCACATTGGCATGATATATTTCCAAATTTAGCGTTTCCTAAATCAAAAATTTTTAGAAAATTAACGTAACTATACAAATTTGAATTTATCACTTAAAAGTGAACCCAAAGTGAAATTTATTACACAGACATATATAATGTAAAAAAGTTCACAAAACTGCTCCACGATATTAATTCTTGACGTTATTTGATTATTTCTTTAATAAATTCATGGAAATTTTTCCGCTTTTTTTCTTGTTTTTTTTTTCAAATTCTTGATTCAGGAAATTTATATTGTTTTTTCTTTTAAAAATTTCCATAGATATTAATCAATTCATTAAAAAAAAAAATCCATACTTGTCAAATTTATCATTTTTGACCAAGAGCCTTAATAGAATTTTGGTGTTTTTTTATTAATGCAAAAGATTAATATTGCTTACGAAAAAAATAAATTTTTAATTATTTTTTTTATTTTTAATTCATTTACAAACCTTCAAACTTCAATTTGTTACACCAAATATTTGCCAATCACTAATTGAAAACTATAACCTGTGGTGACGCATATCAAATTATAATGTTGATCTTTCTCAAAAAAAAAAAAAAAAAAACTCTGAAGAAAGTCCCATCATAATCAAATGCAAATTAACGCTTTTTTTATTTCGTTTGTGTGACAAATTAATTTTTATCATGAAAGAGCTTTTCGCTTTTAATATGGAAACTTTTTTTTTTAAGTAGTAGAGAAAAAGAGGCAGAAATTTCTACGCCTTCGCACTATTTTATTTTTCACTTTTCAGTATATAAATGCCCAAATGGTAATTTTTAAACGAATTTTAAACATTTCTTCTCATGTATATATTAAATGGTTTGAATATACTCTTCAAAGTATTTTGCTGTTGCGAAATCTTGCAAGTTTTTTAGGGTTTAAAATAAGCATTTAAATTTGCATTTTAATTGAAATGAAAACATTTGCATTTTGTCAAAAATAAACATGTTTGCTATCAGTCTCACTTTTATTGTATTTTTTTTTTTTTTTATACATTTTCATCGAATGAGATGATGAGGAATTTTTCTAATTAGAAATTCTTTTTACTTGAAAAATATTGACAGCTCAAGCAAGCACAAAAAGATTTTTCAGTAAAATATTGTTTTTAAACAAAAAAATTGTGGCCAAAATTTAAGTACTTGGAAACCTATTTTAATCCTTTACGCTAGATTCAAAATGAGCAAGGATATATATACACGTTTTACAGTGTGATATATTTACTGATATATGTACTGTTATATATATATACAACTTATATTTATATGTTTTACAAATACGAATTTTTTTATTTTATTTTAGAGTAAAAATATTTATAGTTTCTCTTGTTTTTTTATATGGAGTATTTTTATTTAATTCCAATTGCTTCTGAAATTAAAGATAACATGTTTGTTATCTCAGCTAAGAGTTTTGTTTCATCAGTCAAGACATTATTTTTATTTCTCTTGTTCTTTTTTTATGAAGTATTTTTTATTTAATTCTATCTACTTCTGAAATTAAAGATAACAATTGTTTGTTTTAATCAGCCGAGACATTTTTTTTTTTTAATTTTAAAAAAAATTTATAAATTTTGGCAATTATTTTTGTTGTTAAAAAACAATGTTTTACTGATTATTATGTTTACTGTTTATATTTATGTGTTTACTTGAGAGTTAATATTTTTCATGTAAATAAAATTTTAATTATAAAAATTTTTATCATCTCATTCGATGAAAATGTACAGAAAACATTGTAAAATGCAATAAAGTGAGACTAATAACAATGTGATAGTGCAGAATATATAAATTTAGATCACTTCATTTTCCATGATGTAATACCATAGAAAATAGAAATTTTAATATAATAATAATTTGTCTTACTGACTTTAACCATGTATGTAACGTCTCGGCCTATACTAGACCTATAACGGCTTCTAGAAGAGGGATACTTTCATTTTTATTTACAAGCATTATTTATCCATTTACAAAAATGAAAATTAAGAATATAAATTAGACACACAGGTACAATTCACTCCAAGTTCCGAAAGTTCTCGAGTCTACGACGAATCAAAACACCTGGTCTGCGGCAGACCTTAACTATCACTCGGCGTGTTTCACGAAACCACAAAAGGGCTCACTTTGAAGATAGGCGGAAAACTCCGACCTATTAAATTACTTCAGAAAGAAAGAATAAAACAACAGTTTTGGTCTACTCGTCGCAGAATTCTCTCTTCTTCTCCAGAAATGTGCTTTTAAGACAATCTGTCAAAGGAGGGAGGGGGGTCAGCTTTCCCTCACTTCTCCTTGGAATAGACATTTCTCAGCTCGTGTTCTATCACCAGACACAATGGAAATGGAGTCAACTGATGGTGTTGTCTATATTTCATCTGTAATTGATTCGACCTGTGGAGGTCGCACAAACATTCGTTTATTTCCTCATTATACATGATACCGAATATCTGCTATCAGATGTGAGTGGCAGGTTGTTCCCATTCGTACAAAACTCTAATTGCATATAATATAACTACCCACAATACTGCTTGCCTGCCTGCTGTCAAATTTGAGTCATTAGTTTACCATATATTTATATATATATATATTTATATTTTTGTCAATATATATATATATACGAGAAATGGTATTCTTGTAATAAAAGATTTTAATAGATTATTGCAATTAACAGAATCAATACTGAAAATTTTTGTAGGTGAAAATTTTTATGATATATTATTTATTAATCTTTTCATTTCATTGATTTCATTAGTATTGATAGCCAGACCTTAAAAGATAATATCTGATATTTTAAAGATAATGTCTGAAAAGCTGTCCAATGAAATTAGATAATGCAGCTTATCAGATGAAATGCAATAAACCAATATCTTATTTTTTTTTTTATTTATCTAAGTTTTAAAAAATGCAGCCCATCTCTAATATTCTTCGATTTCTAAATTTTCCATTTAATTCACCCACAAAAAAATTTTCCGTGTTGTTTTTCAATAAAAAGCAATCCTTTCAGTGTACTTCTACAGCAGTAACTCAGTCTTCTTTTTTTTTTTTTTTTAATTTTATTTCTTTCGAATAGACCCAAATGCATTTCGTGAAATATGGCGGACCACTACTTCCGCCATTGCTATTCAAAGCGCATTTGGCCCTGAGTTGACCAGATTTTATCGCTTTCTATCTGAAAGCTCAACTGAAAGATTACTGACAAACGCACAGTATTACTGAAAATAAAAACAGCACAAAAAAAGAACTGTCAAGTTTTCGAAAAAAAAAAAAAAGAACAAAATTCTACCAGCTTGGTCGATTTTTTTTTTTTTTTTTTTTTTTTTGTGGAGTCGTCCACTGCGATATCGGATTTCATTAAGTTCCGCTTCCCCCTTCTTATATAGTGCAGACTCGTCAGTTTCATTTGGTGCTATAAAAGGATGGTATATAAAAAAAAAAGAAAGGCTTATATATATAAATAACAAACACTAACACATTTCCTTTGCTTTTATAGAAAACCCACGCCATACTTAACACTGTTTGCACCGTTGGATGTACTCAACCGTTTTTTGCTGTTGCTGTTGTTTTTTGTGTGTGTGGCCGATTTCTTTGAAGCAAAATATTGTATCGGATAAAAAAAAAATGTTCGCTTCTATATTTCTTTTCAAAAAAATTTCCAACTCGTCAGCCAAACTTTGTTGTCTGCATTGCCCCCAAAGACAAATAAATAGATGGTTACTTTGAGCCCCCATCAAAGGCAAATATAAAAAATATATGTACCGTTGGCTACCATCCTGGTCCATCTTCAAAGACCTCGGCTTCCAGAAAAGGCAAAAGCCAATGCACCAAGGACCTCTGGTATTTGATTGAATCCGTTCGGGATTATTCCTTTCTGTTTTATTTTATTTCATTCTATCTTTTTTTGCGATGGTATTTTTAAGTTACTTTTTTTTTTTTTTTTTATTTGTGATCTTCGGATTGGTGCACAGGTAGGCTGGCAGGCTGTTTTCAATCATCTTAATACCTTTTTTTCTCAAATAAAAGTCGTTTTGTGATTATGATTGTTGTTATTTTGTTTCTTTTTCACCCTTTTAATATCCTCAATTCTCATACTTTATTGTTTAGTTTTTCTTTTTTAATTATCCACGCTGTTTTTTAATTTTACAAGAATATTTTTAAGTAGGCATGTTTAAAAGTACGATTGACAGTTATGCCTTGGGATTGTTGATGGTTACGGTTATGTCTTTTTTTGAATTCTTTAATAATTTTCGAGAGTGTTCATGGTGTGGGGTTTTGTAAAGGATTCTTGATCTATTTTATCATTGTCGCTGTTTTGTGAGATTTTGGGATAAATTGGGGGGCATAGGTTGATTGGCTTGCTTTCATTTGAGTCCTTTTGCGACTTTCTTGCTTTAGTCCTTTTTTCTTTTGAAATAATTTATTTTAGTTTGTGATTGGCGTTATTTTATTTTATTTTCAACCTTTTAATATTCTCATAGTGCTCACTTACTTTTATTGAGTATTTTTTTTTTTAATTATTAACTCTGTTTTTTAATTTACAAGAATGTCTTTAAGTGGACATATTAAAAATTCAATTGACGGTTATGCCTTTTTGCATTCTTAAATAATTCCTGAGAGTATTTATTCTGTGGATTTTTGAAAAGGGATTCTTCAACAATTTTATTATTGAAATTATTTGTGGATTCCCGGATAGATGCATAGGTAGGTTGGCTTGCTTGTTTAGTCTTTTTTTTCTTTAAATAATGTGTCTAAATAATTTAATTATTTGTCTTTTGTATTCTTCAATCCTTCCTGAAGAATATTTGGATTTATTTGTGTGATTCTTAAAGAGATGTACTTCCTTAATGACTGGTTTATATATATACTGAATGAATTAGAATTCTTTTTAAACATATAAAGATTAGAAAATTTCTTACATTCATTTCAACATTAAGAAAACTTATATGTTTTTAAAATGTTTGACCAATCCAATGTGTCATTCGTAAAATAATAAATAGAATATATAAATATTCTAGGGTATGTATAAATAGAATGACAGATAATTAAAACTAATTTAAGAAGGTGATTACGCTTATCATAAAAAATGTATCATTCCAGTATTTGACTCATTCTATTCTTGCAGTTTGTGTGAGGCTCACGCTTATCTCGTTGCCAAATCATCCCTTCAAATTCTCCTGCAGGGCGAACAGGCCAAACGAAGTTTTTCGCCACAAAGGCCTCTCTTTCGCGCGCGTTTCAAAGGGCTTGTTTTTCGCCTGATGACAGACACATCCTCGAGTCCTTTGAAGTCACGCCTCATTGTTAGGCCGGCCTAATGGCCTTCCCCTGCCTAACTTCCTTCATTACCTGCCTTGTTGAAGCAGTGAGGGAGGGAAACGTAAACAGCGTGATCTTGCTTGTAGGAAACAATGTTGGTTTGTTGTTTTTGTGAGATAAGTGGAAGAAATTGTTAAAAAAATATGAATAAATCATTTTTAATTACGGTAGCAGTAATGGTCCTTTAATGATTTATCTTCAGATGCTCCAGAAGTTTCAATCTATTTGCCTAATTATTCACGAGCTTGTTTGTTTTTCTCTCTCGTTGTATTCCTATGTTTACACGTGTTTGGATCGTGGACTCATGGATTTTTTATAACTTAACAAAAGAATTATCTGTCCTCTAGGTCATATGTCATCATTGGTGTCACCATGCTTTTAAGTGCAATATTCCTCCAAGAGTGAAGGAGGAGGATTCTTGATCTTCTCCTTTGTCTTTGAATAACAATGAACGTGTTTTTGGTTTACAAATTCAGCGTGTCTATATCTGGCATAAAATGGACACATTTTTTAAAAATTTTCTTTCAATAATTTGCAGGGAAATGTTAAAAAAAGACTTTCTCGATATATGAGCCGCTACTATCATGCCATTCAAATAAACTGAACAAGATTTTTGTTTAAGGTATTTTTTGGTAGGCGCTCAAGAATCAAATGAAAAACAACAATTAAACTCTAACAATTACGGTTGCAGTGATACGTTTTCGAACATTTCAAATGGCAACGCTTACTGTTTTTTATTGAATGTGTATCGAAAAAAGCCTAAATAGCGTTGGAAAGATACATGTAGTTCGAAACTCGCAGGCGCTTGACTAAAAGAAAAGTGAGAACAACAAATGAAAACCGAGAAGCAAAAGAAATCAAATATTTTATTGTGTTTCTAAAATTTTCAAGTGATCTTCTTCCCACATGATGACACTTTACATGCGGCAGATGGAAGAAAGCACTAAATTAAGTACCATGGCAAGAGGAATCTGTTGAATCTGACGACCGATGGCAACTTTCAAAATCAGATACAGTTTGCGGATTAGATGCCTAAACTTTTTAGATTTCAGGTATCCCACAGCCTGACATTTATTAGAATAAAATCAGAAGATCTTGGTGGCCATACAAATGGGAAATGACAGAGATAACTCTCCACCAAACTGCTGTGTTTTGAAACTTTCACAAGCAGTCTCACATGTAGAAGCGCCATCTTGCATTCTCATGACGCCAGATAGAGCATTTTGCTGTAGGGTTACCTGACATCCAAAGTGTATGATGCATCTAATCCGCAAACTGTGTCAGTTTGAAAGTTGCCATCGGTCATTAGATTCAACATATTCCTCTGCCATGGTACTTAATTTTAGTGCTGTCCATCATCTGCCACATGCAAAGTGTTATCGCGTGTGAAGGAAGTCAAATGAAAAATTTGTGAAACACACTAAAATGTTTTCATGGATTCTTTTTACATATTTTACATTTTTTATATATTCTTTATTATATTCATAGAAAAATGAAATTCGATTAATATAAATAAATTTGCTTGTAATCAAGTTTTCAAATAAAATGCAGTCATTCATTTATTAAAAGATATTTTTAAAAATCATAATTAAATTTTCAGTTATTATAAAATGTTTATTTCAATTATTATAAAGTAACTTTGTTGGTGTATTTAATTTTCATGTTGTTAAAAATTTAAATCAAATAAAAAAATCTGCTTAAAAGCTTATAAAATAACTTTTTAAAATCATATATAAATGTTTCAATATACCTCATACTATTATCATAAATAAATGAAGTTATTCATTTAATTGCATTAAAAAACAAACCTTATTTTTGAAAATGAAAATTGAAACTTTTTATTAATAATTTTTGGTTACTGCAACTCTAACATTTCATTCAACAATTCTTATTAAAGAAAAATTGCTCTGTCATTGAATCGAAAATCTTATTAAATATGTTTCTTAAGAAATAAAAAGTCTAAAAATTTCTTCAGTCATAAAAACATGAAATAATGCATGCAATTCCATTTAAAAAACAAATCTCATTTTTGAAAATGAAATTTGAAACTTTTATTAATAAATTTTTGGTTACTGTAAATTAAACATTTTCATACAAAGTTTTATTCAAAAAAAACCTAATAATAATGTTCTGTAATTGAATCGAAACTTCTCTGAAAAGGTTTTGCTTCGTCAATATTTTTCTAATGAAATAAAATATAAGTAAGTATATAATATTTACATATAATGAACCAGTATTTGCATTCCATTTTCCAACTGAAGTCACCTTATTTTCTTCTGGAAAAGACGTCATTCTTTCAAAATGTTTTCTAATCACTTAGTATTTGAAATGAACAGCGTGAACCTATAAATGACGTAAAACGTACGAATTTCAAGTATATTTCGGTAAATACCCCAATAAAAAAACTTTTTTTTTTTCCATTTTTTATCGATTACGATATGAATTTCTTTAAAAAATGAGCAAACCTCGAGTAAAGTGAAAAAAAATAAAAAAAAAAAAAGATCTCAAGAGATCTTTTTTTTTTTTTTTTTTTTTTTGAAGCTACTGAAATGTGAATTCATATCTCAATCTCTGTTGCCAAAAGTAAAAAAGAAAAAAAAGAATGTTTCAATCTATAAAAATTTAATCTCAGCAAAATATCATAAGTTTAACTTTAAGTACGACTGGTTATTACACTCCGAATCAGAGATTCGAATTTGTTTGCCTAAACTAAGCTAACCAGTTCATTTCGAATATGAATTCCACAGAAAAAGAAAGAAATATTTCAAGAAATTAATATGGATAGCAAAACAATCTTTCAATGTTACAAAAATAATCTTGAATGGTAGTTTTTTATTACTATTATTTTACTTTTTTTCATCCAGTTTTATATTCAGATTGAAACATCTTAAATATTATTCTTTTTTTTTTCAATGATTTGAAAAGCTTCCACTGGCTTAACATCGTGCATTGCTACTTTAAAATATTTTTATTTCGATGTTTTTTTTTTTTTTTTGTTGGGGATATTTTGTATTGGAAAGACAAAATTTAAAAATCAATCTGCGTAAAATTTTCGATACTGTTATTCTTCTGTCTAGTGGCAGTTATACATTTGAAGTAGAGGAACAGCCTTTAAGATTTCAAATCCTACTGAAACTATTCTTTTTTTTTTTTATACGTATACATTTTTCTTCTATAGTTTCTTTTTTTTTAATTCTTGCACATCTTTTTCTATTGTTTTTGTGTATTATTTCAGTACATTTTATTGTACTTTGTTGCAAATTTTTTTGTTAATTTTAAGTATTAAAACTTTACAATTATTATAAAATATCTTTGTTGGTGCATTTAATTTTTTTATTTATGTTTTTAAAAACTTATTAAAATGAAATAAAAAAAAAATCTAGCAAAAAGATTATAAAATAACTATTTGGAATAATATATAAAGTTTTAATTATTCTTTTCCTGCTGTATTTACCTCATACTTGCGTCATAAATAGATGAATTTATTTATTCAATTGCATTAAAAAAACATTATTTTCGTGAAAATGAAATTTAAAATTCTTAATAATAATTTTTGTTACTGTAACCTTAATATATTCGGTCAAAAATTATTATTAAAGAAAAAATGTGCTGTAATTGAATCGAAACTCTTATTAAATATGTTTCTTAAAAAAGTTCTAAAAATCGTCTTGAGTCATAAAAGCATGAAGTTATGTATGCAATTCCATTTAAAAATAAATCTCATTTTTGAAAATGAAATTTGAAACTTTTATAATAAATTTTGGTTACTGTAGCCCAAACGTTTTTATACAAAATTTTTATTCCAAATAAAAAAAAAACTAATAATAATAATAATAATGTTCTGTAATTGAATCGAAACTTCCGTGAAAAGGTTTTTTACTTCGTCAATGTTTTTCTTATGAAATAAAATATAAGTAAATATATAATATTTACATATAATGAACCAGTATTTGCATTTCATTTTCCAACTAAAAGTCACCTTATTTTTTTTTTTTTTTTCAATAAAAGACGTCTTTCTTTCAAATTGTTTTCTAATCACTTAGTACTTAAAATGAACAACGTGAACCTATAAATGACGTAAAAACATGCGACTTTCAAGTATATTTCGGTAAATACCCCAATAAAAAAAATCTTTCCTATTTTTTTTTTTTATCGAATTACGATATGAATTTCTTTAAAATGAGCAAACCTCGAGTAAAAAAAAAAAAAACATCTCAGAGACTTTTTTTCTTTTGCAGTTATTGAAATGTGAATTCATATCTCAATCTCTGTTGCCAAAGTAAATAAGAAAAAAAAAAAAAGAATGTTTCAATCTATAAAAAATTTAATCTCCGCAAAATATCATAAGTTTAACTTTTAAGTACGACTGGTTATTACACTCGAATCAGGAGATTCGAATTTGTTTACCTAAAGCTAAGCTAATCAATTCATTTCGAATATGAATTCCACAGAAAAAGAAAGAAATATTTCAAGAAATTAATATGGATAGCAAAACAATCTTTCAATGTTACAAAAATAATCTTGAATGGTAGTTTTTTATTACTATTATTTTACTTTTTTCATCTAGTTTACATTCAGATTGGAACATCTTAAATATTATTCTTTTTTTTTTTTTCAATGATTTGAAAGCTTCCACTGGCAACATCGTGCATTGCTACTTTAAAATATTTATTTCGATGGTTTTTTTTTTTTGGGGGGGGATATTTTTATTGGAAAGACAAAATTTAAAATCAATCTGCGTAAAATTTTCGATGCTGTTATTCTTCTGTCTAGTGTCAGTTATACATTTGAAGTAGAGGAATAGCCTTTAAGATTTGAAATCCAACTGAAACTATTCTTTTTTTATATGTATGTATTTTTTCCATTGTTTTTTTCTTATGTATTTTCTTCTATTGTTTCGTGTATTGTTTCAAAACAATTTGTACTTTGTTGGCAATGGATATAAGGCCAATCATATATATTTTAAAATGTTAATTTCAATCATTTTAAAATAACTTAGCCAGGTGTTATTTAATTTTCGTATTTATGTTTTTAAAAATTTATTAAAATCAAATAAAAAAAAAATTATAAAATAACTTTTTAAAAATCATAAATAAATGCTTCAAAATTCTCTTCATATCCTATTTACCTCGTATTTGCGTCATAAATAGATGAAGTTATTTATTTAATTTAATTAAAAAAAAAATCTTATTTTTTGAAAATGAAATTTGAAACTTTTTATTAATAAATTTTTCGTTACTGTAACCCAAACATTTTCGGTCAAAGATTCTTATTTGAAAAACTGTTTTGTAATTTAATCGAAAATCTTATTGAATCTTATTAAACATGTTTCTTAAGAAATAAAAAGTCATAAAAATCGTCTTGAATCATAAAAACATGAAGTTATGAATGCATTTGCATTTAAAAAAATCTCAATTTTGAAAATGAAATTTGAAACTTTTTATTAATAAATTTTTGTTTACTGCAACCCAAACATTTTCATAAAAGTTTTTATTTCAAAAAACCTAATAATAATGTTCTGTAATTGAATCGAAACTTGCTTGAAAAGCTTTTTTGTTTCATCAATATTTTCTTATGAAATAAAATATAAGTAAATATATAATATTTACATATAATGAACCAGTATTTGCTTTCCATTTTTTCCAACTAAAGTCACCCTATTTTCTTCAACAAAAGACGTCATTCTTTCAAAATATTTTCTAATCACTCAGTACTTGAAATGAACAACGTGCACCTATAAATGACGTAAAACATGAATTTCAAGTATATTTCATTAAATACACCAATAAAAGCAATTTTTTTCCATTTTTTTTTTATCGAATTACGATATGAATTTCTTTAAAATGGGCAAACCTCTAGTAAAGAAAAAAAAAACTAAAATCTCTAGAGAATTCTTTTTTTTTTTTTTGCAGTTATTGAAATGTGAATGCATATCTCAATTTCTGTCGCCAAAGTAAAAAAAAAAAAAAAAAGAAAAATGTTTCAATCTATAAAAAATTTAATCTCCGCAAAATATCATAAGTTTAACTTTAAGTACAACTGGTTTATTACACTCGAATCAGAGATTCGAATTTGTTTGCCTAAAGCTAAGCTAACCAATTCATTTCGAATATGAATTCCACAGAAAAAAAGACGAAAAAAAAAGAAAAAGAAATATTTCACGAAATTAATATGGATAGCAAAACAATCTTTCAATGTTACAAAAATAATCTTGAATGGTAGTTTTTTTATTACTATTATTTTACTTTTTTCATCTAGTTTTATATTCAGATTGAAACATCTTAAATATTATTTTTTCCCAATGATTTGAAAGCTTCTGCTGGCAACATCGTGCATTGCTACTTTAAAATATTTATTTCAATGTTTTTTTTTTTTGGAGATATTTTGTATTGGAAAGACAAAATTTAAAATCAATCTGCGTAAAAATTTTAGATACTGTTGTTCTTCTGTCTAGTGGTAGTTATACGTTTGAGTAAAGGAATACCCTGTAAGATTTCAAATCCTACTGAAATCCATTTTTTATTTATTATGTGTATGTATTTTCTCTTCCTTTTCTTCTTTTTTTAACTCTTATATATTTTCTTCTTTTGTTTTGTGTATTGTTTCTATATATTTTTAGTACTTTGTTGGCAATAGTTATAAGGTAAACATATGGTTGATTTTGCCCATGATCCTTCAGACGAATGAATTGTTAATAAATAATTTGAAATAGAGGGGAATAGCCTTTATGATTTGAAATCCTACTGAAAGAATTTTTTTTTCTTCCAATGTTTAATTCTTGTATAATTTCTGCCATTGTTTCTTGCATTTTTCGATAGAATTTTTAATACTTTGTTGGCAATTGATATAATATTAATCATGTTGTTTTTCTTTTCCCTGTGTGATCGTTTGCCCACAATCATTGAGTCGAATGAATTGTTAGCAATCATAAATTTAAAGTTGGCGAATAGCTTTTAAGATTTGAAATCTTGCTGAAAGTATTTTTTTTTTTTTTAAAGATTTTTATGCTGTTGGATACCAATTCGGTGTGTAACATCTTTAGAATGGATAAAGGAAAATTAAATCTTCCTTTGGGATTTTCAACAGCGATTGCGCCACATTTACTTATTATGAAAATTATGTATTAATTCAGATTCAATTCACCTAAAAAAATTTCCATTTTTTCATTTGTAGTCTTTTCATTTTTTAGTGTAGTGGCCGTAATATGCGCTACCAATGGAACGGAACTCCTGCCCTCTGGTATATTCGATGCTCAATGGCAATGTTTTTAAATAAAAAATTGTTTCTCTCAAAGATACAAAATGAAGTCCTTCATAATTTTGAAACAATTTTGCAGAATAACTATATAATGGATTATAATATACTATCTGTAGTTATTAATTAAATCACGTTAATAATTACCGTGATTTAACGTTAAGACTGATTATAGCTCCACGTTAATAATTAAATTAATAGTGGCATATCACATTAATAATTACATTTTCTTTGCCGAACTTTTATTACTTTTTATACTTTTATTTTTAATTAATATAAAACACCGTAGACTTTCTATAAGCGGTCATTTCATTTTAAATTACTATGTCATAATCATTCATCAATAATTACTATATAATAGTTAATAATAATGTTACTATATGATAATTACTATTAGTTTACTCGGTCATCGTATTTTTAATTAAATCATTACAAATTTTTAGACGAATATAAAATTTGCATTTTTAATTGCTATAAAACTCCCTAGACTTTCTACAAGTGGTCATTTTATTTTTAGTACTGTATTATATTTTTAATTAAATCAGTACTTCATTATTTTTCATAAGAATCTAAAATTTGTGTTTTTGAATAGCAAAGGCGTCATTGCATTTTTAATTAAATTAATTTTCTCAACCGAATCTGAAATTTTTTTAATTAAATTAATAATTAAATGGAAAAATCATAGATGGAAAAAAAAATCATTTTTAATCACTACAAGCGCCATTGAATTTTGATAGGTCCTAGACTCACTATATGTGCCCATTGTGTTTTTTAATTACAACAGGTGCGTATTGTATTTTTGATTATTAAAGGCGGCCATTGTATTATTACTATAGCAACCCATTTTATTTTTAATTTAATTAATAGTTAAACTTTCTCTGAACGAATGTAAAATTTGTGTTTTCAATTATTGTAGGTACCCTAGAATTACTATAGGCAAGCTAGGCTTACTATAGGGGCATGGAATTGAAGAGCTGCAATCCGAGCTATCCTGTGGGTTGTAGCTGAGAGTGCTACTCCCGATTCAGATCGGAATTCGAAATCCAATATAATTGTCAGTGAGGATTCACCGTTACCAGCAATAACCTTGGGGCATTCTAACTACCACGCAACATCGAAATCTGTAATGCCAGCTTAATTTTCTTAGGGGTGTCCTTCCCTATTGCCTGCGCGAGCAGCATTGAATGGAGTTGCTTTCTTGACAGGTTATACTACTGTGTCCAAAACGTAAGACCAATTTTGAATTTAAAATTCCCGGGGCTTATGGAATTTCAATTTTTTTCTTTCTTGGGTTGCTGGCACTGTCCTTGACATCTGTGTGAAATTTGACGGCAAAATGTTCATTAGTGTTTGAGTTGCGCTTGGCTTTCTGGGACGCTAAAATTGGTTCCGGCGTTTTTTGAAATTCTGAATTCATTGAGCAAAGAATTTGCATTCAATTTTGTTTGTGGACATGTATAGAATGTTGCAAAAGGCATTCGGTGAGCACTCCTATATCGGAAAGGAATGTTTACAAGTGATGTAAACAGTTTAAAGAAAAGAGAACGCGTTGAAGACGAAGAGCCCTCTGGTCGACCCTCCACCTCAACCGACAAAACTCTCGTTCAAAAATTAAAGATTGACGATCATACCCCACTGATACTTTCTTTACATGCTCATCGACGCTCGCAACTCAGTGATACTTTGTTTACGTATTCAGTAAAGAGCATAGCCTACTGATACTCTTCGCCTGCTGAATGTTGCTCTCATCTCCCTGATTGTCTTGTGTGTGCTGCCGCGCTCGTTCACTGATATTTTTTACATGTTCTGCGATTTTCGCAACTCACGCAATCAAATGTGGACTGTATTTTATTTGAAGATGTCCATCAATTTTAAAATCTTATTAGATCGAAGCAGTTGTGTCGGAATGTTTGTTATGTAGATGCTTTTTATATTTGAGATTCTTTCTATAAAGATGAAAAAAATATATATATATATATATACGTATATATATAAAGATTGGTTTGGTTTGTCACTCCACGGTCATTTGAATACACTTTTTGGCTCATTAGACCGGCACTTACAGTTTAACTTGGATTCCGAACCACTGACAAACACCCATGCCACTGCTAAGATTCGAATCTGAAGCCTGGGGTACCAAAGAGTGCTAGACACTTGGCCATCAGTCCACCTATATACAAGAATATATATATATAATATACAAGAATAATCGCAGATGTGTTTCAGTAAACACTTTCAAGCGATACATAAAATTGCATCAAACGATAGTAACCGAAAATTTATTTTGCCCTAAATTCTTTTTTTGCTGGGAACTTATCCTTTTTTTTTTTTATAATGCCACATATAAACATTCCACGGTTGGCTTTTCTTCGGCATGACACATTCTCATGATGCACGTCTTCGCGGCTCATTTGTATGAGACATCTCCCTGCCCATACATCGTGCATGAAGTGCTTGATAAAGACGCCATTACCACTCACACCAGTATAAAGGGGACGAAAATAACCTTGTCTACGACACGGTGGATCGATTACGTTCCGATCTTAAGTTTTACACTCGGTTTGGTCTCTCTCCTCTCCTGCAGTTTAACTGCAACCTGCTCTGAAATGTATTCAGAAAAAATCTTATCTCGCACTCCCCCTTCCCACCGAGGGATTTTTTTTATCCTTTTTTTTTTTTTATCCTTTTTCTTTCAACTTAAATACAGGCTCCGATGAACGCATTTTAAGTGGGAAAAACGCGTTGTGAGAAAGCGGGGAATAACTTTATCCGTTTTCCTGTCGTTTTATCAGAAATTCCCTTTTCTTTCCCCCTTTTTTTCTTTCTTTTCTTTTCTAAGATTGGAGAATAAAAGCAAGGGAAAGAAAGTGATTTTTTATTTCTCTCTTTAGCGTTAAAAGTGTGGATAAAACACAAGAAAAGGAGGGGGAATTTTTTTTTTAGTGAAAAAAAAAAAAACTTGTGAGAGAGAGAGAGTGAAAATAATTCGCATCACAAACCGTGGGCACAGAGGGAGACGATGTTTGTAAAGCGAAATATTTTACAGTCGCTTGATTCTGTGAATTCGATGGAATATATCAAGCTTTAAAAAAGGGTGCGTTGAACAGTCAAAGTGAATTCAGAGGTTGAAAAAAAAAAACTTGTATCCAGGACTATGAATCTCAAAATTGCCTAAAACAATTAACTCTAAATTTAATAAGCAACACATTTATAAATCATTTTTTCCCTCTAATACAGCTGGCAATCACTTAGACAATTGTCTTTGATGCCTTAAGGCAAGCGCTGCACTACTGACTTAGCACTACCCAGGTGGTACGTACCAGCCAATACCCCGCAACGCTCTACGGTCATGTTAGACCAGGACCTACAGCTTAAAGTGGATTCGAACTAATACAAACATTAATGGCACCGCCGAGGTTGAACCCTAACCTGGGGTACCGAGCGCCAGAGCGCTAGCCACTCGGCCATCAGGCCCCATTCATAACCGATTTTTGTACTGGATATTAAATATTACTTCGAATATGTTTAGGCTAAAATTATAAGTAATAATTTTTAACTTTTATGTCATTATTTCAAACTGGTAGGATATCCATTTTATCAGGGATACCACGCTATATTTTTCTCTGGATGTTGTCTATAAGTGATAAAAAAAAAAAATAACAATAATGCATTAATAAATTTCCTTAAAGTGCATTAATCTCAGAATCAGATCACTCGTATTTATTTATAAGGATTTACTTTACTGTTATGGTTTATTTACTTTTACGAGGGGATTAGCGAAGGAGCTCTGCGATTCTGAAAAAGAAATTAATAAGACTAAGAGTTGCCTTTGAGAATTTGTATCTAAAGTAAATTATAAAAAAGACTTATGATTTTGTAAACATTCTTTGTTACAAAAAAATTGTGAAATCATAAAAGGAGCCCATTAAATTGAACAACAAATTTTTATGTTATGATAGTCAGATTGCTGATGCCTTTGCAAAACATTTTTGCTTTAAAACAAAGGAAATCGGGTTACACGAAACAAAAAAGATCGAAATTTTAAGCGATATAATATTTTGGCTAGAGCTTCAGATGACACGGTTGCAAAATTATGAAATGCAGAATTTATAGAGTATGAGCTAACTAAAATGACAATTATAAATTGTTTATCTGGCGTAAGGAATAATTGTTAAAGAATTTCCTGGTTGCCTGTTTCTTTTCTGGACCACTGTCATTTTAACTGGAAGATCATATTAATTATGTTATCAAGCTGGTTAAATTCACTTTCTATATTACGAAGTTTTCTTCTTTTGACGTTGACAAAGGTAACAAGGTTGTTGGCAAAGGAAAAGATGATGTCAATGCCAATCAAAGAATGCGAGGAGAAATATCTTCTTTACTTGCAGTTACAAAACTATTTAATTTTAAAATGTGATAAAATTACTAC